>APFE031361479.1:2344-31093 GCA_000404065.3 Pinus taeda | reverse complement strand
ATATAGCAAGCTACACCGAGTTAAGTTTTTCCAATATTTATATCTTGAATATAACTAAGTATCTCATATTTATGGGGAGGTTAAATAAATTTAAAGACAAAAAGTTTCTTAAAATTACTTTAAGTTTTAGCCAAAAGTAGTATAGATGACATAAGATGAAATAAAGGAAGATATTATTTTGAAAAATAAAGATAGTAATAAAAATATTATACTTCAAAGTTTAAGGAGAAATTATTCTTAGAGAGAGAAAAATGTCAAATTTGGAGGAATTATGGTGTGATAAGGAGTTAGACAGAAAAATGTAATCATGATATTATAATGAAGTGATCAACCCAAAGCTCTAAATTCAAAAGTATTAAAACAAACTCTTATAAGCTCAATAATGAATCTTGGAGTTGGTTAATACTCTAAGACTCTATCCTGTTTTGACACTAAGAGAGGGTTGAAAATGGAAAGCATTTTTCTTTAAATTTTCCATATGATGATCTTGGAACAATTTTCTTAATGCTTTTCAAACATAGAAATAAACTTCAACACTTCTCTTAATGTATTTCAAGCATAGAAATAAACTTGTGAAGAATTTGAAGTAACATCTTACTTTTTAAAATTGTAATAAAAATATACTAGTGTAGATACACCTAACCCTGGATCTAGCAAGTGCCTAGAGGGGTCAAATTTATTGAAATATAAACCTCATGTAAAATACAAAAGGATAAAATATTTATTAAGGATTAAGATCTATGATAGAGAATATGTATCTAAATCTATATTTCCCTCATATTAAAAAATAGAAAGTATAAATATATAAATATATAATATATATATACTATACTCAAGTAAGAAACTAACATTTCTTTCAGTTAGAAAGTGTAATATATTATAATTAGTTATAATATATATAATATATATATATATAGATAAGGTTTTTTCTTGATTATTGCATCTCTATAAATGATATAGATTATGTTATTTAATATGGATATAAAATATTTTATTAATGGTTAACCACTAGAATATTTTGTTTTATATATATGTATAAAATATTATATGTCAACTTTATGTTAAACATGAAAGAAATTAAACATCTCCCTCTTACTAAAAAAAGAGAAAGAAAAATGACACTAGAAATTTTTTACTTTCATATTTTATCTCCCTCAAATATAAAATTGATGTAAAATTAATGCATTTTATCTATTTTCTAGGGTGAAATTTTTTTTATTGTGAACATTTATAGTGGAAAAAATTTTTTAATTAATGTTGTTTTAATTTGTTAACATAAATATTATTTATTATTTATAAATGTAATACTATGCCAAACATCTATCTATACTAGGGATATGCATTCTAAACACTAAACACTAATATTCTTATAAAGACAAAATAAATTGTCATATAAATTAATCAATGGTAATTTAAATAAATAAACATCACAACAATTTTTTTATAATACTTTCACATTAATCAAAATTTTAAAAATAAAAATAATAAAATTAACTACATTTTAACTTTAATTTTAAATTATTCGTATTTTAATATATATATATATATATATTATTAAAATTAACATTCATATATAATTAAATTGAAATTTTTGATGATAATTATTCCTTGAAAGTTATTTATTTGCTAGTCATCCACTAACTGTCGAGAACACTTGTTATCATCCGGCTGTTTGGAGTGTTGTTGCCACAATAAACTGCTAATCATTGCTCAACAAAGAGTAGCCGCTTGTTGAAAAGAGCGAAGTCGTTGTCATGTTAAGGATGGAGTCGAAAATCCAGGTTTTCAGGTTGTCATATTAAGGATGTAGCCGAAAACCCAGGTTTTCTGGTGAAGCTTTTTTAATTTAAAGAATGGTGTAGTTGTTGGTGTTATGAAATATTATAAAAAATTGTGAGATTCAAAGTTTAAATTTTCTAAAAACAAAAATATATAATTAAAAGGTAAAAAGAGTATAATTTATTTAAACTTTCTGCTATTAAAAATTTTATGTGGCAACCATCCATAAAATTTTGAAAACTATATTAAGACAATTTTACGAAAACTATACTAAGACGAGTCTCTCTACCTAGAGTGGCTGTTGGGAATAATAATTCGAACCGGCCTCTTAAAAACACTGACAAACATCATGCTTGCCTGGTCAACTATTCGACCGTTGGGATTTTGTTGTTGGGATTTTGTTTGTAGGCGAAAGGACTGAAGTCAAAGCAGAAGTACAGCGTTGACTATTCGGCAACACAACAAAGAGTTTAAGGCATTTAATGAATTTTGGCAGCATTTAATGAATTTTGGTAAATAGGTATGGGCAAACATTTACTCCACCACTGTTGCTCACACTCCACTAACACCTGCAAATTCAAAAAAGCATTTATTATGTAAAATCGGCCATGTTGTGTATGTATTAATGTAAAATTTGTATCTTGACATAAATAGGAATATAAAAGTCATTTGCAAGTTAAAAAGCTAGAGACAAACTGTGAGCACGAGAATGTATTTTCATATGTTTTGAAATTTAATATAAAGTATGTTATGTTGCGATGTGGTCTTAAACCTTTTTCCTGTGTTTTGAAATATAATATAAAGTATGTTATGTTGTGATGTGGTCTTAAATCTTTATGAGTAAATTTACCGCAACTTTTTTTGTTTCTACATTTTCATATGTTTTGAAATATAATACAAAATATGTTATATTGGGATGTGGTCTTAAACCTTTTTCCTATGTTTTGAAATATAATAGAAAGTATGTTATGTTGTGATGTGATTTTAAATCTTCGTGAGTAAATTTACCGCAACCTTTCTTGTTTCTACTCTGTTTTACCTTGAGTTATTTCATGTGTATTATTTAAGCCTCGGCAATTTGAAAGAAAGTTGCAGTCATCTGTTTGTATGCATCAAGGTTTCTTCATTTAAGTTACTGTGAGTCACCATTGAAGTATCAATCACTACAAGCTTGAATAAAAGTATTACCCATCCATTCATTTGGGTAATGTCAGACAAATTTATCTATTAAATGTATTTTTTTAAATAGTATTAAAGTTAGGCATGGACGTAAAGTCAATTCATTTTGGTAATGTCTACAAATTTATTTATTAAATGTATGTTTTTAAATAGTGTTAAAGTTAGGCATGGACGTTGGACTTCTGTTGACAACGTAAGTGGTTGATGGAAATTTGATTTTTTTTAAACGGGCAGAGTAAGGTAAAAAGCGACAGGAGAATTTTTAAAAAATAATTATATATTTTTAGTGGGTATTTAAGAAATTTGTAGGATGTCGGATAGTTTTCGAGAAATCATTTGGTTGTTTTAACAGTTATTTAAAAATATATATATATATATATATAATTGGAAATGGAGATATATTTGGATATAGTATTTATGAAAAAAATTTGTTTTTTTTTTGAAATTTGTATTATGGATTTTAATAAAAATTATGAATTTTTGGTTATTAGGATGAGAACTAAAACATGTAGAATTATGGAAGGCTTCAAGACGATAATATATTTTAGAGATGGCATATCATGAAAGGGGGAGCAACATTGATCACCATCAAATCTAAACTACAAAGCATTAGAGGTGAGGAAGTGAGTGTTATGAAAGAAGAAGTGGAATATTTTGACATTGGGGCAATAACAAGAAATGTGGTGGAAGACCACGCTAAAGCACAAGACTACAAAAAATGGAGAATGTAGTTGTGTGGAACAATACATGAAAGTTTGAATAAAATTGCAAAAAAAAAGTGAAAGTGACTTTGTACAAGATGTAGAGCATGAACATGGTGAAGAAAATGAAGAAACACATGTAAATGATGAAATTGAAACCACCTTTGCAGCAACAACTTGTAAGAAGAACATAGTATGAATGTTGAATTTTATTATGAGATTGAATTAGCATTTCTTTAAGAGTGCCTTGCAAAGCCCTAAGTGTGATGAAGATGAAAGTAAGAATGGAAAATCCATGAGTGCTACAATAATAGATGGAATTGAAAACACCAAGGAAACCATTTGAGTTTTTGAAGTTATTATAGTAGTAAAAGAGGATATGAAAGAAAATAAAGATATTGTTTTTGATCCTATAGAGATAGATAGGTTCAATGAGTGGTGCAGATGTAGAGTAAAATCCAAATAATATGACAATGTTAAAGAAATATTAAAGAAGAATGTGAAATTAAACTTGAAGCAAAAAGTACCTATAATGTATAGTTTGGAGAAAAAAAGAAGAAAAATAATGTATTATATAGAATTGAATACAACATGCATCACAATGCAGAGATAAAACAAGTTTTTGAATTGATCTCAATTATTGTAGCCTTAGCTCACACTTACAATAACCAATAATAAAGGTTCTATGAAAGGGGGAGTGATGAAACATATTAATTGCTCCCAAACTCACACAATTTCTAGCAGTTTACTTAGAGTTTAAATTTAAGAAGTGCTAACTATTCATGTATGAGATAAAATTATGTGGCCATTAGCATTCTAAGGCACTTCTAAAAGACCTCTCCATAAGTTTTGTGTCTATTGAATATTCCATTCGCAAATCATTCCAAGTACAAAGTTAGTTCTCTTTTATCCCTCAACCCTAAAACTCTTCTAGCTTTTATCTTTATAGTAATCTTGTATTATATATATAATGAAATGAAATATGGATTTTCTTTAATACAGATATTCATATGAATATATATAGTTATATAATTTAATTTTTAAAATTATGATGAATTAAATATTAAATTGTGGTAATAAAATCATTTTTTATTAAAAATTTTCATTTTAAATAAAAAAAATAGTTAATAAAATTTAAAAAAATGTATATCTAATTTTTAAATTTAAATTGAATAAATTTTTATAAAAAACAACCTATATTTTAAAAATAATAATAAATTATATATAATATATATTATATATATATATATATATTATATATATATATATATAATATATATATATATATATATATTAAATAAAACTCAACCACAATATAAGATATTAAAACAAAACATAAATTATGATTCACCTATGTCACGATCATAATTCTATCAATTCACATTCAGGATAGGCAAGAATTGCCATACAAGGAATGCGTGGATGGATGAGCCCTCTGTTTATTCTCCGAAGAAAAGTTACTTAGGCGTTAGGGGTCAAACCTTCATCAGTCACCAACTTTTTCACCTCAATTGAAGCACTTGAATTAACCATAACAATAAACAGGAAAACATTAAAGAATCCAGAGTTGTAGTGAATAACTAACCTGTATAGAGGAACTACAGCTGATTTCTCGAGAGGTTCTGCAAAATCTTTGGAAGTAGGCTCTTCAGTTTTTTTTCACTGTCATAACCAGTAGCGAACAGCACAAGATTAGCTTCCACCATTGTTTGATCATCTAATACAATCCCCTTACTGCAAAAACCCTAGTTGCTAGATTTTCGAAAGTGTATGCAACCTTCCTCTGCTTTTGAAAACAAACCATCTGGAAGCGATGAAATTTGACAAGAAGTTAATTCCTGAAGAAAGCTGTGATGTGGAACAAGGCCGTACTTTCTCAAAGGAAGTTTCCAAATAAGGTAGAGCTCTACAAACTTGAACATTGCCTATCTCTGCAGAAAAAGGGAGACAAACAATGAACAAAATGGTTGGGTATTGAGACCATAAAAATATTAGGCGACTCAAAATGTGTCATTGAATGGGTACAGGGATACAGTCAATTCAATCAGGATTCTAGAATAGACCTTTTCACAAATTACATATAGGTATGTGTACCCACCCTTCAACAGATTACATATAAGCATGTGTACCCGGAAAAGCATGAGGTTGCACAGATGTTATCAAAAAGGGGCATTGCGATAGGAGTGTTTAGAGATTTCATCATTTGCTTATTATGGACCATTGTTTGAGCATTTGTTGGAAATAGATGCATGGAATCATGGAACGAACATATTTCTTCTTCTGATAAAAAGGAATCTGTGCGCGACATGAGTACGTTGTAGTCATCGATTGTTGGATTTGCATCTCTAATATTCTGGAGAATGTTCCTAAAAGTAACCTATGCGATGTTGTCGCCTTGTTGATGAAATATTGTGTCTAATGTGATGACTGTGTTGAAGGTGTTCCACAGTGCGCTTCTGTGGCTCGTCCCTACATATAGAGATATGTCTTTGACGAGTGGTAGCTGACCGAGATCACCAACCAATATAATGGAACAGCGACCGAAAGGAGTGTTTCTTTGTTGTGGAAATGCCTCTTGAAGACGTTCATCAATATGGTTGAGAAGCTTTGGCCCAATGAAGCTCATTTCATCGATTAGTATGTATCTTATATGCCTGAGTTCTTCTTGGAATTTTGCAAGAGCATTACCTTCTAAGGGAATAAGATCCTTTATAGGAAGGTGCAGAGCAGAATGGATTGTCTATGCTTGTGTGTTGAAGGCAGCAACCCCTGTAGGGGCGAGGAGCAAGATCTGTGAAGGTTCTGGGCTTGCAAGGCTTATGAGCTTATCTTTGATGCAATTGATAAGGAGGGATTTTCCTGTACCAGCAGTGCCTTGTATTATCATTCTGAAGCGGGTAAATAATCCTTCTTAGCAAAATGATTAGAAATAATATTTATAGCTTTTCTTTGCATTGGAGATAATGCAGTAAGGGTCGACAGGATATGTTGATGTGTTTGAAGAATGCAGTGGATGGAGTGGCTATTCTCAATGAATTGTATGGCATTATTTTGTAGATCTAATGGGATAGTGGTATGATTCCAATTATGGTTGTCATCAAAGCCACGAAGACCAAGCATGTCAAGGTCATTTATCAGAAGCTCATTTGTAGGGTGTAATTGGGAAAATAATTCCCATTCATTTATTTCCATGGTGTCTGGAGGATTGGTTTCATGAATAGTTGAGGTATCATTAGCGACAGATTCAATATCAGATAGTGTGTGGTGTTGATACCAAGGTTTGTAGAATGGACGAAATGTTTGCCAATTTGTGATGAATTCTGCAGTAGAATCTCCTATATCTTGTACGATATGGCGAAAAGTTTTGTATAGCATAAGTTCAACTCTGCAAAAGTCAACGTAGCAAGGTTTAGTTGTGGATGGTATGGAGGAGTAACGTGGTATGACCCAAACAATTGCTTTTGTAGGTCTTTGTTTCCATTTGCTTGTTTTGCGACGAGGATCATATGACCAGGATCTTGCTAATTCTATTAGTGATGTAGATTTTAGGGTAGAAGGGCGCTGGATATATGTATCTATGATGTGTGGGGATGTAATGGAGGTGGTGTTCGTTTGTGGAAGGCACATAAGAATTTTTTGGTTTACATTTAAAGAAATGAATGGTCGACTACATAATGTTAATGGTAATTTTTGCAACATATGGTAGGTTTCTTGTGCTCCAATGTCACGATCAACAAGGGTTTCTGCAACAAATTTTCGAAATGCGGATGTTGCTGGGTTAGCAAGGGGTGAAGCCAGGACAATTCTACGTAGCATGTCGTGGAAGCTTTCAGATTTTTTTTTCTGCTTTGGATGCATATTTGGCGATATATTTTTGTACATCGTGTATGGAGAGTACTGGCTAGCAGTCAACATTTGCACACCAAATAGATAGGACGGTAGGGTTATGGCTATTGAGTCGATCGTCATTGCGAGCAGGGGTGTATGTTTTTTGGCCATTGGAATTAATGAATAAGGCAGATTTTGGATGTAATTCCCATGGTGCTTTATAACGGCATTGGAGTGAGGATCCATTTTTTCTTAGGCATGTGCTTTCAGAGCATTTTGTGTGATGTTCAACACAATTGACGAGTTGTTCATAGTCATTGAAAGGATTGGTTCTGAAGATTTGTGGTGTGGACAATAGACAAGGGTCTTTGGGATTTGTCCAAGCAATTGGCTGGTTTGAAGTCAAAGGAGTACGAGGGTTCTGAGCGGAAATATATTTGTCAAAGAACTGCCTTGCAATATCAACTGCTTCTGTGTCTTTCCAGTTGAGGTTTTCCATATCAGGTGCATTTTCTATCCAAAGGAAACCATGGATGTGCACAGACCCCCTATGTTGTCATTCATACCTGTCAAGCATGTGTTTTTGTAAGATAATTTTGTAATAGGTGAGGAATGTTGTTTCGAGTTTTTGGAAAAAAAATGCAGTAGAATGCGTACCTGTACCAGTAATCTTTTGTCTTCAAGTGTTTCTCTAAGATAATCTCACGAAATGCTATGAATCTATGGTGCATATATAGTGATGTTAAATGTGGGTTAGAGATAACGTTATCATTTCTCCACTTTTGTTGTTTTGCAATATCAGAAGGAAGACATCCGAGCATGATTGCATGAAGATCAAGCCATTTTGTATCAGCTGCACTTAATGTGAAGAAGAACGTCGAGCAACTGAGTTGAGATATCATGTCCATTAGTTCATTTTTATCTTTGTGCCAAAATGATCTTGTCCCACGTAAAGAGCTACCGAATCGCATGACTTGCTCTACCAATTGCTCATCTGGAAATTGTTCTAATCGGATGTTTAGATCTTGAATAGATATTGGGAAGTTATATGTGATGTTCTTTTACACAAAAATCAACGTTGTTGCTTGACTGCGATGTCGCATCATGAGATTATATATGTAATAACGAAAGCGTGGGTGCTTTCCAAATCTGTTGTCGTAGTAACGTATGAGATGAAGTGCATATTCATGTAACTGCACTGCTTTCATTCTTGGCTGATTTGGCATTGCAGATCCTGTCGGAAAAAGGGTGGGGAAAGCCATAGAGAGCAGACCTTTTGTGTTGTATTCATTGATTGGCGATAAACCAATTGTTGGCCACTCAATTGTAGTATCAGATTGGTGGTTGTAAGCATGTAAATAATGGCGGATTTCTTGGATTTCTGTATTTTTATTAGGTATGATGGGTACGAATGATGATGTTTGGTTTACGGATGGGTCTGCGGAATCTTCGGTGAGCTCATGTGGTGGTTCAAGTGAAAGGTGGACAGTGGTTTATGTAGTATTGGAATGGTGAAGGGAGGAGGAGACATCGGTGGGATTGCTTGTAAGGATGCCAATGCGTTGTTATCAATATGAACATTCTTATAGTATGGGTCATTTGCCAATTTGTATTCTCATGCAGTGAGAACGCGATGTCTACTGACAATGAAATCATAAGCCTTATGGTCATTACTATGATGAGTGACAATTAGGATGTCCAAGTTTTCAACACGTCATGGCAACATGTTTGCGATTTTTGCAATGTCTTGAGGAAAACAAATTGTGTGGCCACTGTATATTGGCCACCACGTGCATGTGTTACTTGCAGTATAGGGTTAACCCTAGCAATGAGCATTTCTTCTATTTGTGAAAGAGATGTAAGGATAGCTGGTTGAGGACCAGGGTCCATGTTGTTTGATAATGAGAAGCGATGACCCTTTGTTTCAGAGACACATCTGGAGTAGCAATACATGTGGTTGGAATTGCAGATATGTATTCCAGGATATGATTCAAGACAAATGGAGCATGGGCATTTAGGTGGAAGTTTATCAATCGTTGCATGGAAATCTCGATGTGCTTGATTAGTATAAACATTGCTGAAAGCATGTGCGAAGGAGGGGTTAGGGCAATGAGGTATAGATGTATTTGTTTGAGAGGTTTGTTGAGAAGATAAAGAGTTTGATAATTGCAAGGGAGGATTGTTTTCTGGGTGGGCCATTTCAGACGAGGAATGTTGGTTTTCCTTCAGTTTTTTGTGTTTTTGACATTCTCTGATGTCTTTTTTTGCTTGATAAAGCTAACAGCAACGTGCATTTATTCGTTCTTTATTTGTTGCATAGTATCTTTGAGCACGCTCATTATTAGAAGAAGAAGCCATTCGCAAAATTTATGGTACCTATAAGCAAGAGAGGAGAAAAGAAGAATGTTATTTGGAGACAACAACCATGTTATTGTATGAAAGCGAAAGTAGGGTAAAAAATTTAAGTGAAAGCGAAAGAAGGCAAAAAAAATTAAGTTTTGAATAGTTTTATGAGAATTTTTTTATTTGAATAATGTGTTTAAAAGAACATATTAGTATTTTTTCTTTATACATGTAGATAGTTTCATGTGTACCGTAGCAAGTTACGACATTTTTTAAAAGGAAGAAGATGATAAAAGAAAAAAAGAATGTGAATTTGTCTACTCACATAATGCTAGATATAATGGAGGACAAATACTTATTTCAATGGTATATAAGAAAATTTCATAAGAAGGCATGCAACAGTATATCGTGTAAAGTTGCATTTATAAAATTGGACAATAGGAATTGTTAAAAAGCAAGGAATACATTTTGCGATATTTATCTACAATATCGAGATGTTACGAATTTCTCGAAGGATGTTGTTGCATTCTGTCGTGAAATGCAACTTTTCTTCTTTTATGATAACGCATTTTAATCGTGGCACTTCTTTAAAAGTTTATGTCTTCACTGACAGTGTGAAGATATGATCTATCCAAAGAGCTTTAGAGACAATTTCCTTGATCAGTTCTGGATCTGAAGATAATAAATAGAAGTCTTTGGCATTATTTCCAAGAATTGTAGATCCCACGTCTTCGAAAGCAACAGTTGAAGCTAATTCACCAGTGTGATCTTGTATGTCGATTTTCAATAAGTATCTGTAATCACAGTCACTTACTTCAGCGTTGCATTTTGGGCAGAACCACATCCCTGTATTTTGTGGAATAAGTTTTTTCATGCATTTTTTCCCACCAACGATCGATGGGCAAGAAATGTAGTAAAAACTATCCATCCCAATTTTTGTTATTGTGCCCTTTAATTGGAAACATGTTGGTTTCTCCAAGGAATCCATATTGTAAATATCAGCAATTGTTATTTTTTTTTGTTGATGGCCAAAAGGAGATCTTGTTGTCAAAGATGTAGAAGTTGCAGTCGAACCTTCTTTTTTAAACCATGACTTTAGCGTATAGGCTTCTTGTCAAGATCTACAAGAATAATGGATCTCATTGTAGTGCCGATATTTTTTCCATTAAATTCTGCAACACGCGCAGATTTGATTGCAATGATGGGGTTATTTCTTGTAGCACATAGGGAGGATATTTCTTGTGACGCGGCATTAAAATTATCTCCCCAAAAGATTGCATCTATGCTATACCCTGTCATGTCTTTAAGTTGTACAATTTGTTTATTAACTTCAGAGCCGTCTTTTCTACGTATAGTGCATACACTGGAAATGCCTGTGACAATACCAAGAATATCAACAATGGAGTTGACATTTGTTGTTCTGATATCATTAATTGATTTTATATTGAATTGCACTGTTGGATCATGTTTCTTCTCGTTGGCAACATGTTCTATGGTAGATGTTGCATTCAACAAAATTTCCCAGTCATTGTTCAAGTGGTTGTATTGCTTATTAGCCATTTTTACATTCCCTTTAGAGACAATGTAGACATTTCCATCTTGGATTTTGTCGAAAAAATAATCTGTGACATTGTTGAAACATGTAATATGTATTTCTCCACCCTCTATATCGAACAGGTCAAAACCAAACACTTTACCGGGTTCGTATTGATTCTGAAACTGTCTAAGAGTTGTTTTCCTTTGGGCGTATCCTTTTATGCACCAATTTGAGTGGTAAGGTTTAACAATTTGATGGAAATTTGAACTGGCAGAACGGATGGAGTTGGAGTAGTTGGAAGAGGGCAGTGTCTTTTTGATAAAGGACTTGGGTTCGATGAGGATGGAGTGTTTTCATCAGATGTGATCGGGATACTCATAGTTTTTGGATTGCCAATTAAGGGTGCAAATGAAGTAGATATTTCAAAGTCTATTAGCTTTATAGACCTACACGACAAATGAGAGTCATAGGAATAACTGCTAGAAGAGGATGTGTTATAAATAAAAATGTTAAATTTGAAATAAGAAATTTATAACAAACTTACGTTGATGGACCGATAGCTGAGGTAGTCCAACTTTTAACATTTATAACAGAACCCTTTTGTAGCAACCCTTTTGTAGCAACCCTGTTGCTATGAGATCATTGAAATCTTTTGGAAGCATGATGTGTTTCTTATGTGTTCCGTCTGAAATTGCAGTACGATATCGTGGAGTTGAATTTTGCATTGATTGTATTGGTTCAAGTTCAACAATTTGTAGGTATGCTTGAATATGAGTTGATCCAGATAACATTAAGGAAATTGCATTCTGAGTAAGGTTTGTTGTCATTTTCTGGTACAAAACAAAACACAAAAATGTTGTTTTCTTTGCGTAAGATGTTTAATATTCATTACATTCCTATAACATTACTTGAAAATATATGAATTAAAGGGAAAAGGGAAAGAAGCATGTTCAATTTGTTTCTAAATGAGTGGGTATCTAAGCTTGTAAACATAATGAAGAAAGATATTTATTACAACAACTTTTATATGATCATTTTTTTTGAAACATAGGTAAAATTGTGAATTAACAATTTTAGAAACCTACACATGTTAGAAACAATCAGATAGGGCATGATGATTGAGTTTCCCATGCCAAATAATGTATACATTTTTTAGGGAATTTGGCAGTAGCAACACTAGAGCTACATTGGAGCTACGTTGTGGGTTTTGCATTGGGCAAATTTGTATTGTGGAATTCGGGTTTTTCATGAGTATTTTTGTTTCCAGAGAAAACGAATGGTGTACATAATGGTGGAGAGAAGTTGTGCAATTGCATAGAATGCAATGATAGGTGGCTAAGCTCAACATAGGTCCAATGACCAAGCACAGAAACTATTTAATGCAATGCCTATGCTATATGAGGTTACATAAAATTATGTAATTTCGAGATTTGTAATTTGATGATATGCACAAAATGGGTAATGCCATGAGGACCTAACTATTTTTGCTCAAATAAGCAGATTGTTTCTAATCCAAACAACTTCAGCTTTGGCACCATTGTCAAGGCCTATGTTGGGTAATTCCATGAGGCCATAAATGTTTTAGGTCAAATGAGGAGAGTGTTTTTAATCCAAACAACTTCACCTTTGGCACCATTCTGGAACATCTAAAAGCTCTGAACAGCTTACCTTCCTGGTACTTAGTATGTTGTACGGGTTTGGAATTAGATGTTTTTAATCCTCGGGATTAGTTGGCATTTGTTTAATTGACATATTCACAAATAAAGAAAGAACAGCTCTTGTGAAAGCTAGATGAGAGGATAAAATGAAGTATGTCATTCAAAAGAGTAAAGGAATATGGAATAGCCAAAAGTAGTGCTAGAAAGGAACGGCAAGCGGGGGGACCAGTCCCTTAAGATCTATGGGATGCAAGGACAATCTCGATGATTTTGATCTCCTTTGCAAATGACACATGGAGATTTAGGTTTGGATGGTGCAGTGTGTGGGTTTTCGTCAGATGATGCATGGTTGCCCCCTTTCATCGTTGGCTTCTTCTTCTTCTTCTCCTTCCTTTTCTTCTTCTTCTCAGTTACTTGGTTCTTAGTTTGACTAGTTTCACCAAGCGAAGAGGAAGAAGGAGAGCGAGAAACAAAGGAAGTAGAAGGTTGGCGGGTAACTCTACTATCATCTGGTTGCTGATTTGATTTCTCAAGAATCATGGTGTTTTGAACGATAGAGGTCGAGAAAAGCCATACCGGCAGGCCAATTGCAAGCCCTGGAAGGGACAATGTAGCCATATGAGGTGCACTAACATCTCCCCTAGAGGAAAAGGGAGTAGGATTCCCCCAAGGGGAAATCCTTGATTGGTGGACTCCATTTTCTCAACCTAAGACCAATGAGAGAACAATGATGTTATTCCGATTTAAATAAATTTTATGATGCTTTGACACAACTTGCTTTTCAATTTCTAAGAGTCGAGAAAAAGCTAAAGATGACTCTAGTCGCCTTCGATTTGGGTAACTCTAGTATCATTCGGGTGCTGATTTGCTTGCTCAAGAATCACGGTGTTTTGAACGTCAGAGGTAGAGAAAAAGCCATATTGGCGAGCCAATTGCAAGCCCTGGAAGGGACAATGTAGCCATATGAGGTGCACCAACATCTCCCCAAGAGGAAAAGGGAGTAGGATTCCCCCAAGGGAAATCCTTGATTGGTGGACTCCATTTTCTCAACCTAAGACCAACGAGGGAATAGTGATGTTATTTCGATTTAAATAAATTTTATGACGCTTTGACACAACTTGCTTTTTCAATTTTTAAGAGTCGAGAAAAAGCTAAAGATGACTCTAGTCGCCTTCGATTTTTAATGAGCTTGAAGTGACAAGTGCTCAGATGGACCTTTTCTTTTAAGGAGTCTAAAAAGGAATGAAAGTGACTACTCTAGAAATCTAGACAGGGGGATTACCAAACCAATCGCAAAACTACAGAATACTTTTTATGGTACGGCAGTCAATCTTCCCGAATGTTGTGTTCAGTGCATTGTGATCGATAGGGCGGCAGAAACGGCTTCCTAAGGATAAATGATATAGTCTATTGTGGTCTCCCAATATATACTCGACGGTACATGGGAGCACAAGTCCGTACTGGCACTTGTCGTCTCAAGGAGGAGGAATCACCCAACCTACGATGAAAGCGATAGTTACCAGGCTTTACGATGTTGGAATACGTCTCTAGCCTAGACTTCTAAATGGTGTGCGTTGGGTTCTAAAGCATTTTTATGTTTATTGAAATTTATTTTAGAGTTGATCTTTCTTAAGAAGTTTGCCTTTAAGTTTGACCACGTGATGTAGATATACAATTCCTAAATATGCAATCTAAGATGATAAACAACCGTTTAATTTCTTTTTGCAATGAAAATCCTAGCTACTAAGGAAAGAGAAGTGAAATTGTTTCAACATAGAGCAAGGAGCACACACGAAGATGCATTGTCCTATATCAATTTCCGCATGCATTCTAAATGTAAATGCACATGCATGTATTTGTTTTCCGCTTTTTGAATGTGTGAATGACAAAAAGAATGTTAAGTACAGATCTCAACTATTTTTCTTTCAAAGCGACAGTAGTGATCACAAAATGTAAAATTGTAGATGAAATTGAAGAAAAATTAATGGCCTAATAGGGATACAAGAGAGAGGTTAATGTAAAATTATAGATGAAATGGAAGAAAAATTAATAGCCTAACAGGGATACAAGAGACAGGTTATGAACTGTACAAACCCTTCTTCTAGATTGGCATTTCCAATTATTCTATAAATAAATAATTGAAATTTTTATATGATGGTCAAATCCCTTTGTTTATGAATGATGTTGTTTCAGACTATGTAATTAGATAGATAACAGTGGGTTGTACCAAGTATTCTTACCGATTAGCATTTCCAGTTTTTCAATAACTTGTTACTTGAAATTTAAAACTCCAACATGGCCCCCGAATAGTCTTGAATTTTCAAGAAAAATAAGCATTTGAATGACTTGCAATAATTGTTTTTAAAGTGCCTCAAGAATTCTAAGTCTAATTTTGTTATGGTGTTAATCCTTGGCATTTACTGAGAGGTTGACCCTCCATTTTAGAATGAATAAATGAAACACCATAATACCCACTTACTATTAAGCATACAATCTAAACAGTAATCAAAGAATAGATAGGAATCAATATACTATACAATAAAAAGAAAAAAAAGGGAGTATGGGATAATGGCAATAGAGCCTTAGGAAATCCTAATGTATCTGTAGGGAAACAAACCCAAGTTTTAGTCCAAAATCCCTAACAAGACCCTAAATTCAACATATCCATGTGGATATGAGGTGTGATGACTATGTACAAGATTCCAGGAAAAAGATGTTTGGAAATATTTTGTTTGGAAATTGACTATATTTTGTTTCTGATTTGTATGTTTCGTTAGTTTATTTAACAGACTCTCTTTGCAAAAAAACTTAAAACAGAGTAGGCCAAGGCTTTTTTTAGGAAGTGATGCAAAGTATCTGTATTTAACATTGTTGTGTGAGTAACCAACATAATATGTACAGTGCTATGGAAATTAATAGTCTCTGTGGGAAAAAAACCTAATATAATCCACACAATCTAATCCTCACGGGGAAGGTTTTGCAGGAATTCAAAGGTTTTCTTATGTTATAAAATCCTAAGCTAATGTGGGTGCCCTAGCAAATAAGCATATAACCTCTTCCCTAATAGTTAACAAATGCCAGGAAGCAAAACATGTTGCAAGGTACAAACACTTGGAAACCTAGGTAGGGAGCAACCAGTCTCAATTTGTCTAATTTGTCTATTATATTGAATAACGATATATTGCTACTTTAAGAATAATCCAAAATAAAGAAAAGATATACCGGAGTTTATATTTCTCTGAAAGACATTGATACACGTGTGATCTTTTAAGGCTACAAGAGGCCATGATCTAATGGAAGTAAAAATATGACAGCAGTGTTTATATTCCTCTGAAAGGCATTGATACACCTGTGATATTTTAAGGCTATACGAGGCCATGATATAATGGAAGACATTCTGATACACATGTGATCTTTTAAAGCTATAACACAGGCCATGCTCTAATGGATACAGGCAACAAAACATTCTGATACACCTGTGATCTTTGAAGGCTACAACAGACCATGATCTAATGGATAGTTCACAACTGGCTTTATTTCATTGAATAACTTAAGTATAACTCGCAACAATATTTGAGAGCTGTGAAATCTCTGGTATGCTTCTCTTTTGGCCAATTATTAATCAAATATCATCATATCACTGGCGAGAATTGAATCTGAAAATAATTATTTGTTACATACTGGAACCCATTATTTTTGTTCCATACTCGAACCCATTATTGACATGCAAAAAAATGGACTGATAAATCTACGAACATTCCATTCTAAGATTTGTCCCCTGCTTGATATCAATCACAAAGTTGCAGTAAACAATAGATTTAACATAAGAAGTGAAGAAATATAACACTCTGGCATCTCCACCCATGTATATTGTGAAGTCTATGGGAATAATCTTGGAGGAATTGGCATCAGAGAAGAAATCTGGATTCTGAGAAGCAGGAATGAAAGGAAACGGTTGAACTGTTAGGGTTGGAGAAAGATACTCTGTTTCCTCTACCACTCTCCATCCTCCCGGAACTAAATTGATAATTCCAATTTGCGTACCATAGAAATAGAACACAATTGTGTTGTTCTCATATTTGAATCTCTCAATGTTGGGGTTCTTGACTGTTGTGTATATCGTCACTGTAAAACTCACAACATTGGAAGGGATATCCAAAGCTAAGAGGTTCTGAATTCAGAAGTAATATAAACCAATCCAAACAGTAGAAAATGGATTGTAGTTCTACTTTTTCTTTTTACCTTGATTAATTTGGAAAAGCTTAAAAAAACCTAATATAATCCACACAATCTAATCCCCACATGGAAGGTTTTGCAAGAATTTAAAGTTTTTCTTATGTTATAAAATCCGAAGCTAATGTGGATGTCCTAGCAAATAAGCATATAACCTCTTCCCTAATAGTTAACAAACGCCAGGAAGCAAAACATGTTGCAAGGTACAAACACTTGGACACCTAGGTAGGGACCAACCAGTCTCAATTTGTCTAATTTGTCTATTATATTGAATAACGATATATTGCTACTTTAAGAATCATCCAAAATAAAGAAAAGATATACCGGAGTTTATATTTCTCTGAAAGACATTGATACACCTGTGCTCTTTTAAGGCTACAAGAGGCCATGATCCAATGGAAGAAAAAATATGAAAACAATGTTTATATTCCTCTTAAAGACATTGATACGCATGTGATCTTTTAAGGTTATACGAGGCCATGATCTAATGGAAGACATTCTGATACACCTGTGATCTTTTAAAGCTATAACAGGCCATGCTCTAATGGATCCAGGCAACAAAACATTCTGATACACCTGTGATCTTTGAAGGCTACAACAGACCATGATCTAATGGATGGTTCACAACTAGCTTTATTTCATCGAATAACTTAAGTATAACTCGCAGCATCATTTGAGAGATGTGAAATCTCTGGTATGCTTCTCTTCTGGCCAATTATCAATCAAATATCATCATATCACTGGCGAGAATTGAATCTGAAAATAATTATTTGTTACATACTGGAACCCATTATTTTTGTTCCATACTCGAACCCATTATTGACATGCAAAAAAATGGACTGATAAATCATAACATTCCATTCTAATATTTGTCCCCTGCTTGATATCAATAACAAAGTTGCAGTGAACAATAGATTTAGCATAAGAAGTGAAGAAATATAACACTCTGGCATCTCCACCCATGTATACTGTGAAGTCTATGGAAATAATCTTGGAGGAATTGGTATCAGAGAAGAAATATGGATTCTGAGTCCAGTTTCATATGGTTCTTAGTGCTCATTCCTTTTAAAAATAAAAACTATATTTAAACATTTTTGTGTTTAATCTACGGGTAGCTATGAACCCCATCTTTGAATTAACAGAGTAGACTAACGTGCTTTAAAATGGGAAGGCTTCCATGACATTTGAACTTTGGATTCTCTCTTGAATCATCGATGCTCCTTACGAACTGGTAAGGGTTAATCCCATACCAATTAGTGCTCATTGATTGTAATGGGTTGCCTTTAATTAGAGCCTCCGGAGCTGGACCTGAGGGATTGGATCCTGCGGCACGGAGCAGAGCCTCCTCCCAGAGAAGATTCCCTTGATGAAATAATTAGAGCTAAAGGGCCATCTCCACAGAAGAGTGTAAAAGACCCTTCAACGACTCTAAACCATCAAAGTAGAAAAAGAGATTGTGAGGTGCCAAAAGAGAAGGAGAAATGGGTTTTTTCTAGGAAGATTTGGGAAGTAGTGGAGGAAGAGGACCATGTGCTTTTGGCCTCGGAGACAAAGAAAAAACAGAAAACAGCCGCTTCTCATCAGGTATTGCCATTGATAAGTATATTTCCTTTAGTTGTTATATTTGCTTTTGGTTGCTTGAGCCAGAAGATTTTCATGAATGTAAATGTTTCATTTTCAGTATGTATGTGTTGCATTATAGCTAATTTTATAAGCTTAGGAACAATGCAGGATGATCATGGTGATTGTTATGATGGTTTGGGAGGCAAAGTGAAACCATCTGACCTTAATGAAGTTTTCCACATGGAGGAAGAATCAGATTACGATAAGGAGGGCAAATTGTTAACCATTGCAGATTTTGAAACAGAGAGTGCAGTTGCTGTAGATTTCTGAAATAGAGGATGTCTTAGAAATGAATAATATTGTTGAAAGGAGGAAAACATTTCAAAATTGTGTTGTTGTCATATTTGAATCTCTCAATGTTGGGGTTCTTGACTGTTGTGTATATCGTCACTGTAAAACTCACAACACTGGAAGGAATATCCAAAGGTAAAAGGTTTTGAATTCAGAAGTAATATAAGCCAATCCAAACAGTAGAAAAAGGATTATAGTTCTACTTTTTGTTTTTACCTTGATCAATTTGGGAAAGCTTAAAAAAGCCTAATATAATCCACACAATCTAATCCTCTCGGGGAAGGTTTTGCAAGAATTTAAAGGTTTTCTTATGTTATAAAATCCAAAGCTAATGTGGGTGTCCTAGCAAATAAGCATATAACCTCTTCCCTAATAGTTAACAAATGCCATGAAGCAAAACATGTTGCAAGGTACAAAAACTTGGAAACCTAGGTAGGGACCAACTAGACTCAATTTGTCTAATTTGTCTATTATATTGAATAACGATATATTGCTACTTTAAGAATCATCCAAAATAAAGAAAAGATATACCGGAGTTTATATTTCTCTGAAAGACATTGATACATTTGTGATCTTTTAAGGCTACAAGAGGCCATGATCTAATGGAAGAAAAAATATGACAACAGTGTTTATATTCCTCTGAAAGACATTGATACACCTGTGATCTTTTAAGGCTATACGAGGCCATGATCTAATGGAAGACATTTTGATACACCTGTGATCTTTTAAAGTTATAACAGGCCATGCTCTAATGGATCCAGGCAACAAAACATTTTGATACACCTGTGATCTTTGAAGGCTACAACAGACCATGATCTAATGGATGGTTCACAACTGGCTTTATTTCATTGAATAACTTAAGTATAACTCGCAGCAGTATTTGAGAGATGTGAAATCTCTGGTATGCTTCTCTTCTGGCCAATTATCAATCAAATATCATCATATCATTGGCGAGAATTGAATCTGAAAATAATTATTTGTTACATACTGGAACCCATCATTTTTGTTCCATAATCGAACCCATTATTGACATGCAAAAAAATGGACTCAAAAATCTACAAACATTCCATTCTAAGATTTGTCCCCTGCTTGATATCAATCACAAAGTTGCAGTAAACAATAGATTTAACATAAGAAGTGAAGAAATATAACACTCTCGCATCTCCACCCATGTATACTATGAAGTCTATGGGAATAATCTTGAAGGAATTGGCATCAGAGAAGAAATCTGGATTCTGAGTCCAATTTCATATGGTTCTCAGTGCTCATTCCTTTTAAAAATAAAAAACTATATCTAAACATTTTTGTGTTTAATCTACGTGTAGCTATGAACCCCATCTTTGAATTAACAGAGTAGACTAACGCACTTTAAAATGGGAAGGGTTCCATGACATTTGAACTTTGGATTCTCTCTTGAATCATCGATGCTCCTTACAAATTGGTAGGGGTTAATACCATACCAATTAGTGATCATTGTTTGTAATGGGTTTCCTTTAATTAGAGCCTCCAGAGCTAGACTTGAGGGATTGGATCTTGCGGCACAGAGCAGAGCCTCCTCCCAGAGAAGATTCCCTTGATGAAAGAATTGGAGCTAAAGGGCCATCTCCATAGAAGAGTGTAAAAGACTCTTCAACGACTCTAAACCATCAGAGTAGAAAAAGAGAATGTGAGGTGCCAAAAGAGAAGGAGAAATGGGTTTTTTCCAGGAATATTTGGGAAGCAGTGGAGGAAGAGGACCATGTGCTTTTGGCCTCGGAGACAAAGAAAAAACAGAAAACAGTCGCTTCTCATCAGGTATTGTCGTTGATAATTATATTTTTTTTAGTTGTTATATCTCCTTTTGGTTGCTTGAGCCAGAAGATTTTCATGAATGTAAATGTTTCATTTTCAATATGTATGTGTTGCATTATAGCTAATTTTATAAGCTTAGGAACAATGCAGGATGATAATGGTGATTGTTATGATGGTTTGGGAGGCAAAGTGAAACCATCTGACCTTAACGAAGTTTTCCACATGGAGGAAGAATCTGATTACGATAAGGAGGACAAATTATTAACCATTGCAGATTCTGAAACAGAGAGTGCAGTTGTTGTAGATTCTGAAACAGAAGATGTCTCAGAAATGAATAATATTTTTGAAAGGAGGAAAACATTTCAAAATTGTGTTGTTGTCATATTTGAATCTCTCAATGTTGGGGTTCTTGACTACTGTGTATATCGTCACTGTAAAACTCACAACACTGGAAGGGATATCCAAAGGTAAAAGGTTCTGAATTCAAAAGTAATATAAACCAATCCAAACAGTAGAAAAAGGATTGTAGTTCTACTTTTTCTTTTTACCTTGATCAATTTGGGAAAGCTTAAAAAAACCTAATATAATCCACACAATTTAATCCTCACGGGGAAGGTTTTGCAAGAATTTAAAGGTTTTCTTATGTTATAAAATCCGAAGCTAATGTGGGTGTCCTAGCAAATAAGCCTTCCCTAATAGTTAACAAACGCCATGAAGCAAAACATGTTGCAAGGTACAAACACTTGGAAACCTAGGTAGGGACCAACCAGTCTCAATTTGTCTAATTTGTCTATTATATTGAATAACGATATATTGCTACTTTAAGAATCATCCAAAATAAAGAAAAGATATATCAGAGTTTATATTTCTCTGAAAAACATTGATACACCTGTGATCTTTTAATGCTACAAGAGGGCATGATCTAATGGAAGAAAAAATATGACAACAGTGTTTATATTCCTCTGAAATACATTAATACACCTGTGATTTTTTAAGGCTATACGAGGCCATGATCTAATGGAAGACATTCTGATACACCTGTGATCTTTTAAAGCTATAACAGGTCATGCTCTAATGGATCCAGGCAACAAAACATTCTGATACACCTATGATCTTTGAAGGCTACAACAGACCATGATCTAATGGATGGTTCACAACTGGCTTTATTTCATTTAATAACTTAAGTATAACTCGCAGCAGTATTTGAGAGATGTGAAATCTCTGGTATGCTTCTCTTCTGGCCAATTATCAATCAAATATCATCCTATCACTGGCTAGAATTGAATCTGAAAATAATTATTTGTTACATACTAGAACCCATTATTTTTGTTCCATACTCGAACCCATTATTGACATGCAAAAAAATGGACTGATAAATATACGAACATTCCATTCTAAGATTTGTCCCCTACTTGATATCAATCACAAAGTTGCAGTAAACAATAGATTTAACATAAGAAGTGAAGAAATATAACACTCTAGAATCTCCACCCATGTACACTATGAAGTCTATGGGAATAATCTTGAAGGAATTGGCATCAGAGAAGAAATCTGGATTCTGAGTCCAATTTCATATGGTTCTCAGTGCTCATTCCTTTTAAAAATAAAAACTATATTTAAACATTTTTTTGTCTAATTTACGGGTAGCTATGAACCCCATCTTTGAATTAATAGAGTAGACTAACGCGCTTTAAAATGGGAAGGGTTCCAAGACATTTGAACTTTGGATTCTCTCTTGAATCATCAATGCTCCTTACAAACTAGTAAGGGTTAATACCATACCAATTAGTGATCATTGATTGTAATGGGTTTCCTTTAATTAGAGCCTCCGGAGCTGGACTTGAGGGATTGGATCCTGCAGCACAAAGCAGAGCCTCCTCCTAGAGAAGATTCCCTTGATGAAAAAATTGGAGCTAAAGGGCCGTCTCCACAGAAGAGTGTAAAAGACTCTTCAACAACTATAAACCATCAGAGTAGAAAAAGAGAATGTGAGGTGCCAAAAGAGAAGGAGAAATGGGTTTTTTCCAGGAAGATTTGGGAAGCAGTGGAGGAAGAGGACCATGTGCTTTTGGCCTCAAATACAAAGAAAAAATAGAAAACAGTCGCTTCTCATCAGGTATTGCCATTGATAATTATATTTCCTTTAGTTGTTATATCTCCTTTTGGTTGCTTGAGCCAGAAGATTTTCATGAATGTAAATGTTTCATTTTCAGTATGTATGTGTTGCATTATAGCTAATTTTATAAGCTTAGGAACAATCCAGGATGATAATGGTGATTGGTATGATGGTTTGGGAGGCAAAGTGAAACCATCTGACCTTAATGAAGTTTTCCACATGGAGGAAGAATCTGATTACGATAAGGAGGACAAATTGTTAACCATTGCAGATTCTGAAACAGAGAGTGCAGTTGCTGTAGATTTTGAAACAGAGGATGTCCCAGAAATGAATAATATTGTTGAAAGGAGGAAAACATTTCAAAATTGTGTTGTTGTTATATTTGAATCTCTCAATGTTGGGGTTCTTGACTGATGTATATATCGTCACTGTAAAACTCACAACACTAGAAGGGATATCCAAAGGTAAAAGGTTCTGAATTCAGAAGTAATATAAGCCAATCCAAATAGTAGAAAAAGGATTGTATTTCTAATTTTTCTTTTTACCTTGATCAATTTGGGAAAGCTTAAAAAAGCCTAATATAATCCACACAATATAATCCTCACGGGGAAGGTTTTGCAGGAATTTAAAGGTTTTCTTATGTTATAAAACCCGAAGCTAATGTGGGTGTCCTAGAAAATAAGCATATAACCTCTTCCCTAATAGTTAACAAATGCCATGAAGCAAAACATGTTGCAAGGTACAAACACTTGGAAACCTAGGTAGGGACCAACCAGTCTCAATTTGTCTAATTTGTCTATTATGTTGAATAACGATATATTGCTACTTTAAGAATCATCCAAAAATATACCTGAGTTTATATTTCTCTGAAAGACATTGATACACTTGTGATATTTTAAGGCTACAAGAGGCCATGATCTAATGGAAGAAAAAGTATGACAACAATGTTTATATTTCTCTGAAAGACATTGATACACCTGTGATTTTTTAAGGCTATATGAGGCCATGATCTAATGGAAGACATTCTGATACACCTGTGATCTTTTAAAGCTATAACAGGCCATGCTCTAATGGATCCAGGAAACAAAACATTCTGATACACCTGTGATCTTTGAAGGCTACAACAGACCATGATCTAATGGATGGTTCACAACTAGCTTTATTTCATTGAATAACTTAAGTATAACTCGCAACAGTATTTGAGAGATGTGAAATCTCTGAAATGCTTCTCTTCTTGCCAATTATCAATCAAATATCATCATATTCCTGGCGAGAATTGAATCTGAAAATAATTATTTGTTACATACTAGAACCCATTATTTTTGTTCCATACTCGAACCCATTATTTACATGCAAAAAAATGGATTGATAAATCTACGAACATTCCATTCTAAGATTTGTCCCCTGCTTGATATCAATCACAAAGTTGCAGTAAACAATAGATTTAACATAAGAAGTGAAGAAATATAACACTCTGGCATCTCCACCCATGTATACTGTGAAGTCTATGGGAATAATCTTGGAGGAATTGGCATCAGAGAAGAAATCTGGATTCTAAGAAGCGGGAACGAAAGGAAACGGTTGAACTGTTAGGGTTGGAGAAAGATACTCCATTTCCTCTGCCACTATCCGTCCTCCCGAAAGTGAACTGATAATTCCAATCTGCGTACCATAGTAATAGAACACAATTGTGTTGTTGTCATATTTGAATCTCTCAATGTTGAGGTTCTTGATTGTTGTGTATATCGTCATTGTAAAACTCACAACACTGGAAGGGATATCCAAAGGTAAAAGGTTCTGAATTCAAAAGTAATATAAGCCAATCCAAATAGTAGAAAAAGGATTGTAGTTCTACTTTTTCTTTTTAGCTCGATCAATTTGGGAAAGCTTAAAAAAACCTAATATAATCCACACAATCTAATCCTCACGGGGAAGGTTTTGCAGGAATTTAAAGGTTTTCTTATGTTATAAAATCCGAAGCTAATGTGGGTGTCCTAGCAAATAAGCATATAACCTCTTCCCTAATAGTTAACAAACGCCATGAAGCAAAACATGTTGCAAGGTACAAACACTTGGAAACCTAGGTAGGGAACAACCAGTCTCAATTTGTCTAATTTGTCTATTATATTAAATAACGATATATTGCTACTTTAAGAATCATCCAAAATAAAGAAAAGATATACAGGAGTTTATATTTCTCTGAAAGACATTGATACACCTGTGATCTTTTAAGGCTACAAGAGGCCATGATCTAATGGAAGAAAAAATATGACAACAGTGTTTATATTCCTCTGAAAGACATTGATACACCTGTGATCTTTTAAGGCTATATAAGGCCATGATCTAATGGAAGACATTCTGATACACTTGTGATCTTTTAAAGCTATAACAGGCCATGCTCTAATGGATCCAGGCAACAAAACATTCTGATACATCGGTGATCTTTGAAGGCTACAACAGACCATGATCTAATGGATGGTTCACAACTAGCTTTATTTCATTGAATAACTTAAGTATAACTCGCAGCAGTATTTGAGAGATGTGAAATCTCTGGTATGCTTCTCTTCTGGCCAATTATCAATCAAATATCATCATATCACTGGCGAGAGTTGAATCTGAAAATAATTATTTCTTACATACTAGAACCCACTATTTTTGTTCCATACTCGAACCCATTATTGACATGCAAAAAAATGGACTGATAAATCTACGAACATTCCATTCTAAGATTTGTCCTCTGCTTGATATCAATCACAAAGTTGCAGTAAACAATAGATTTAACATAAGAAGTGAAGAAATATAACACTGTGGCATCTCCACCCATGTATACTGTGAAGTCTATGGGAATAATCTTGGAGGAATTGGCATCAGAGAAGAAATCTGGATTCTAAATCCAGTTTCATATGGTTCTCGGCTCTCATTCCTTTTAAAAATAAAAATTATATTTAAACATTTTTGTGTTTAATCTACGGGTAGCTATGAACCCCATCTTTGAATTAACAGAGTAGACTAACGCGCTTTAAAATGGAAAGGGTTCCATGACATTTGAACTTTGGATTCTCTCTTGAATCATCGATGCTCCTTACGAACTGGTAAGGGTTAATCCCATACCAATTAGTGTTCATTGATTGTAATGGGTTGCCTTTAATTAGAGCCTCTGAAGTTGGACCTGAGGGATTGGATCCTGCGGCACAGAGCAGAGCCTCCTCCCAGAGAAAATTCCCTTGATGAAAGAATTGGAGCTAAAGGGCCATCTCCACAGAAGAGTGTAAAAGACCCTTCAACGACTCTAAACCATCAGAGTAGAAAAGAGAATGTGAGGTGCCAAAAGAGAAGGAGAAATGGGTTTTTTCCAGGAAGATTTGGGAAGCAGTGGAGGAAGAGGACCATGTGCTTTTGGCCTCGAAGGCAAAGAAAGAACAGAAAACAGCCGCTTCTCATCAGGTATTGTCGTTGATAATTATATTTCCTTTAGTTGTTATATTTGCTTTTGGTTGCTTAAGCCAGAAGATTTTCATGAATGTAAATGTTTCATTTTTATTATGTATGTGTTGCATTATAGCTAATTTTATAAGCTTAGGAACAATGCAAGATGATAATGGTGATTGTTATGATGGTTTGGGAGGCAAAGTGAAACCATTTGACCTTAATGAAGTTTTCCACATGGAGGAAGAATTTGATTACGATAAGGAGGACAAATTGTTAACCATTGCAGATTCTGAAACAGAGAGTGCAGTTGTTGTAGATTCTGAAACAGAGGATGTCTCAGAAACAAAAAATATTGTTGAAAGGAGGAAAACATTTCAAAATTGTCATTCTCCGGGTTTAGATATGAGTATGGCAGCATTTAAGGAGGATTCATTGCAAGAGAACAAGCAAGAAGATGATGATTTGGAAGGTAGAGCAAAACCATTTGACCTAAATCAAGCTATCCATACGAAGGAAGGATTTGATCACAATGTGGACACATTGCTAACTACTACAGATTCTGAAACAGAAAGCACAGTTGCTGTAGATTCTGAAATAGAGGATGGACCAGAAAATAATAACAGAGTTGAAAGTAGGAAAGAATTTCATTGAAAAAGAAGGGATATCCAAAATCCCTAAGATACATGACTGAGTTTCATAAACAAACAGTAGTGTTCTGGAAATACAATATGAGGTACTGGATTTCAAATTACATATTATAGATCTGATCAAACAGTTGGGATTTAACAGACTCTCTTTGCCAAAAAACTTAATTAACTAAGTACAGCAGATGAATACTCGTATAGAATCGCTCTTACGCTAACAGAAAACAAAGAATTACCTGTTCTTGTGTGGAGCTGGTTACCCTTGACGGTTAATCTGTGTAGAAAACATTGTGAGACTTAGCAATAACCTGTTTTAACACCCTCTTGGACATGGCTTAATGTGTACATAGCATGCGAATTTCTATTCTACTTATATCCCAAATCAAAGGTACCTCCGGATGAAAGTCTATGCGTATTTACGCCAGATTGTATGCCTATATAAACTTCCGGTAGGAAGCACAAGGCTACGCGGCCCTCATGCAGGGAAGAAAGAAAGACATGTTTCGTGCGGCCCTCGTCGTTTCAGTGATTGCCAAGAGTCTCATCGCCAGGAGGCCAGCCCTTCATAGCCCATAGCCAGATCCTCCCTCTCTGTCTTTCATCCAGTGGGAAAAAAAGACATTTTTCCATGAAAAAAAAACATATTAAACCAATGGCGGAAAACACCCCAATTGTCTAACACAGAATCAATGGCTCAGGATCGTACACATCACATTTTAGGGATGTCTTTCTCAGAGGGAGCGCCTTACGGCGTAATTAATTAATAAATGAATTGTGAATTGTGGTTTTATGGGAATGTGGTATTGATAAGTCATATTATTGTAATAAAGAATATTTACAAATTAAGTGGTTTTATGGGGATGTGGTATTGATAAGCCATATTATTGTAATAAAGAATATTTACAAATTAATAATAAATTGTGATGTGTGGATTTTATGTGGTGTGGTATGATAAGCCATATTATTGTAATAAAGAATCATTGTGTGTATATATTATTATATATATATATATATATATATATATATATATATATTTTCCAATCATTCTCACAAATAAAAAAATAGATATAAAATATAAATTTGGAAAATAAATGGCATTTTTATTTATAATAAATTTTGAAAAAAATAATACTTTAAAATGGGACACTTTTACTATAAATCATTTATAATTCCATACTTACTCTTTTATTACAAGTGTCACCAATCAATCTTACAAATCTGACTCTTTTATTTACAAAGTAACATCAAATCCTTACTCTTAAATCTTAAGAGTTTTGATTTATGAACTTTTTTAATAAAATAATCCAAATTGGTTCAATCATTTTCTTGGATAAACCTTATCTATATTATATATTTTGACAATTTAATTTTAAATCATGATGCAATATCAAAAATAAAATTTAGTTCAACACTACAATAAATAAGATTTCTTCTTTTGTCTCATAATTATAAATAAGATTTTCTCTTTTGCCTCACAATTTTACTCATAACTTAGAGAAAAATAAAAATCCATTTACACTTGAGCAACACGTTGTGTAACTAAATTTTTTTATTTTATTTTTTATATTAAAGATTTTATTACATATGAATTCTTTGC
>APFE031361477.1:0-23340 GCA_000404065.3 Pinus taeda | reverse complement strand
AAGAAAGAGCCGCAACCAAAAAGATGTGGTATAGCCTTGTATGCAGAAGGACAAGAAAATCAGTGGTATATCAACAATGGATGCTCAAAACACATGACAGGTGACAAAGAAAAACTTCAGTCATATCATGCCTTAGAAAAGGAAAAGAAGGTCTCATTTGGAAATGACACTCTTGCTGTCATAAAAGGTAAAGGATCTATTCTCTTAAAAGAAAAGGTTAAAGCTGGAAATGTTATGTATGTTGATGGTCTACAGCATAACCTGTTGAGTTTCAGTCAAATGTGTGCTCAAGGAAATGAAGTGGTATTTTGATCAAATGGATGTGTTGTTCGTGAGCTTGATACAGGTGAAGCTGTGATCAAAGGTATAAGAACTCCAAATAACTTATACATACTCAAGGGAGGACAACAACAGTGCTAACTAAGCAAAAATGATGAACACTGGCTATGGCACAGAAGATTGGGGCATCTAAGCTTCTCTCAAATAAGAAAAGAATGCAAATTCCAGGTTGTTCGTGATCTTCCTGATATCAGCATTCCAGAAAATACAATATGCAAATCATGTCAATTTGGTAAGAAAACTAGGTCGCATTTCCCTGAAAAGGAAGGATCGCTAGTAAGCCTCTTGAACTTGTTCATACTAATTTATGTGGTCCATCAAAGAAAAGTCACCTTGTGGAGAAGAATACTTTATATTGTTCATTGATGATTTTTCCAGAATGTGTTGGATATGACTTATAAAGCATAACTATGAATCATTTGAAAAATTCAAAGCCTTCAAAGCTTTGGTTGAGAATGAAGCAGATCGTAAAATCAAATGCCTCAGATCTGATCAAGGAGGGGAATTTACCTAAGATGAATTCTTTGACTTTTGTGAAGAACATGGAATAAAAAGGGAATTCTCCACTGCAAGGACTCCTCATCAAAATGGAGTGGTAGAAAGGATGAACAGAACTGTTCAACAAATGGCTCGTGCTATGCTATATGAGTCTAGAACTCTTGCAACCTTCTGGGGTGAAGCTGCATTCGCTGCCATCACTATTATCAACCAAACAAACATTCGGGTAAACAGCACTCAAACTCCTCATGAACTTTGGTATGGTAAGATTCCTACTACAAAATACTTCAAAGTTTTTGGAAGCAAATGTTACATCAAAAGGATTGATGAAAAACTTGGTAAGTTTAAACCCAGAGCAGATGAGGGTATTCTCTTTGGTTACTCTTCCAAAAGTAAAGGATATAAATGTTATAATAAAAGACTTGGGAAATTATTGAAAGTATTGATGTTGTGGTTGATGAAACATGCAAAAATCCAAGGCAAATAAAAACTGAAGAGAATGAAGAAGATGAGGATTATCCTTCCACATCAAATCAGACATATTCTGAAGAAGAAACCAATGAAGCACCAGAAGAAGAGATAATGGTAGAAGAAAAGAATATGTCCAGGTATGTTCAGAAAAATCATCCAAAGACTCAAATTTTGGGATAGAAAGAGGCAGGTGTGTAGAGAAGAAGAAAATTTTCAGAAGCTTCAAGCTATCTAGCATTACTATCCTCCACCAAACCTCAAAATTTAAGTGAAGCATGTGAAGATGATGTTGGGTCAAAGCCATGAATGAAGAACTTGAGCAAATTAAAAAGAATAATACTTGGGAATTAGTTCCTAGACCTCATGATAAGAATATTATAGGAACTAGATGGATATTCAAAAACAAGCTGAATGAAAATGGAGAAGTTATTTGAAACAAGGCTAGACTTATTTGTAAAGTATATGCTCAACAAGAAGGTATAGATTTTGAAGAAACCTTTGCACTTGTTGCTAGACTTGAAGCTATAAGAATGTTCCTTGTTTTTTCTAGCTTTCAGAAATTCAAAGTATACCAAATGGATGTAAAACCTGCCTTTCTTAATGGAGACTTAGAAGAAGAAGTCTATATTCAGCAACCAGACAGGTTCATTCTTGGAAATGATGCAAAACTTGTACGCAGACTCAGAAAATCTCTCTATGGTCTAAAACAAGCTCCAAGGCCTGGTATTACCGTCTTGACAAATATCTCCATCAACAAGGTTTTTCAAAAGGGTCAGCTAATAGCAATCTATATACAAAGATTGACAATAATAAATTGCTAATACTTGTTGTGTATGTTGATGATATCATTTTTGGTAGCAATGAAGAAGCCATGAGTCGAAATTTTGCTTCGGTAATGCAGCAAGAATTTGAAATGTCCCTGCTTGGTGAGCTTACATATTTTCTTGGTCTACAAGTTCAACAACATAAAGATGGTATTTTTCTGTCACAAACCAAATATCTCAAACAGATCTTGAAAAAGTATGCCATGGAAGATTCTAAACCAGTATGTACCCCAATGGTAACAAGATGCAGTCTCAGCTCAAATGATGAATCAGTAGTCGTACATCAACCAACTTATAGATCCATGATTGGCAGTCTTCTTTATCTAACAGGTACCTGACCAGACATCATGCATGCAGTAGGAATAGTTGGAAGATTCCAAGCAAATCCAAAGGAATCACGCCTTCATGTAGTCAAAAGGATTTTCAAATATCTTCAAGGTACACAGAATTTTGGTTTATGGTATCCTAGAGATATAGATCTTACACTTCATGCATATACAAATGCAGATTAGGAAGGAAGCGTTGATGATAGAAAAATCACCAGTGGTAGTGCATTCTATATGGGTTCCAAATTAGTGTCTTGTTTCAGCAAGAAACAAAGTTCAATTGCATTATCTACAGCTGAAGCAGAATATGTGGTTGTTGCATCTTGCTGCACACAACTCCTTTGGATGATGTAAACATTGCAAGATATTCAGATCACATGTACTCCACCCATTTCCATTCTATGTGATAATACAAGTGCCATTAGTATTTCATAAAATCCAATCATGCATTCTAAGACCAAGCACATACCCATCAAATATCATTTTCTACGTGAACAAGTGCTTGAACAGAAGGTCAGATTTGAGTATCTTCCCTCCAAAGAAAAGGTTACTGATATATTCACCAAATCACTACCCAAAGAGACATTTGAATATCTCAAACAGAAGCTAGGAGTAGTTGATGCATCATCCTACTATTAAAACTTCTCTGTTTCAAAGAAAAGTGGTTATACACAAGTTTCCAGAAGTGTAGTCACGTACATACGCTGGTTTATGTGGTTACAGTCGCATATATGTTGATTTGAAGAAAAGAAGTGGGCCAAACCCAGGATGAAAGGAGTCTGATATGGGTCTAACAGTGATCATCTAGCACAAGTTCAGGGGGAGCATATACTTCTAATAATGCAGTGTTGGCATTATCTTAGAAGATCTTGGTATGAATTCACGTAGTTGTTTTTTATTCAGGTGGAACAGGATCAATGGGAGAACATGGTTGCTGGTTTGGATGATGGTGATAGATGCTGCTAGTTGTTGATGACTATCATGGTCTTGTTTCAGATATTTGGTCTCTGTTATATATGTCATGTATATCTTTAAATGTAAAGGTCATGAAATGACCTACTTTGTTACCCCACTATGCATGGGATGGATAATGTAATGTTCTTGTTTTGACATGTATAAACAATTGGTATATCCCCACTTGGTTGGGTGGATGAGTCAAACTTGGTATATCCCCACTTGGTTGGGTGATGGATGTATATATGAGTCATTAGTGATAGGAAGGTCATTTATGATGTATGTATAGAGTCATGTTCTTCTTTTAGAACATCTTTTTGCAAACCTTACTTATATTCAAGGGGAGCATGGAGCTCAATCAGCACACTTCAGCATATCAGAGAATTTAGCATGAAATCAGGGGGTGCATAACCCTTTTCCCTTGATGACAAAGGGGGAGAGTTACTTGGGGTTGCCATCAAGTCTAAAGGGGGAGATTGTTGGCATTATGACATTGATTTGGGCTATGACATAGGTGTTGTCCTTGATGGCAACTCACTCAGATGATAGATCACAGTTCTGACTTACAGAATGAAGAAAGAGAGGTATACACAGGTTCCCTATTCACCAATCTGCATGTACATGCGGGTTAGCAGAACCAAAAGGTGCGTATAACGTACACACGCACTTTCACAGAAGGAAAGGCACGTACATGTTGGAAAACTAAGTCTTGGTTCGTGGTATTTGGTCCATGGTATTTTGATCCATGGTATTGGTCCAAGGTATTTGGTCTGAAGTGTTGACCCTAGGTATTTGGTCCAAGGTATTGATCCTAAGTGGTTTTAGTCCATGGTATTGAGCAAGGCCTAAGACTATAAAAGGAGGAGAAGATCATTAGGCAAAGGCACTGAAGCAATTGAATATCTGATGAAGAGCAAGATCTAATATACAAGCTATTGGGTTGTGGTGCATAGCTGGATCTGAACCAAGGATGAACCTTAGCATTTGATGAACGATAAGATCTAATGATGGGTCAAGATCTTAAGGCTTGAAGTGAAGTATCTTTATGTGGTTTTGATCATTTATCTATATAATTGGCGCATGTTGTCATCTATAAATACGATGATCTGGGTATAACTGAAGCTTGAAGTTGTTGTAGAGTTTAAATCATCATTTACAGATATGTACGCAGGTTCACTTTAGAAAAGATGTGTATACACGTTGGTTCGGCATATCAAAACAGCGTATACATCTTAAATTTGATTTGCAGATTTGTACGCAGGTTCGACAAAAGAAAGTAGTGTATATCTCACAAAATATATTTTAGCTACTTCTGCTTGCTGTTGCAGTGTTCTGGGTTCTGGCTTGGGTTCTGGTTACTGTATTTTGGTTATTGTATTCTGGTTACAGCATTCTAAATATTTGTCAAAGTGATTGGTTGATTCAGTTTGGTTGGTACAAAAGGAGATTGGTTGATGCAGATGATTGAATGATGCTATTGATGGATCCAGTCCGAAAATTTATGAAATGTGGTCCCTGGAAGAAAAGAGAAGGTTGGAGCCTTCTGTAGGCCGACACCTACGTACTAGTAAACATTTCAGCTAGTACAAGAGCTCTGGATTTGTAGCTCCCTTCTAGGAGAAGTTGGAGAATGAGAGAAGGTTGTAGCCTTCTGCAGGTAGAAGCCTACGTACTAGTATAATCTACACCAACACAAAAATTGTAAAAAGAAGTTTCTAATTTAAAAAGAAGATAGAGACGATTGCAGCAAGTGGTTTTCACCCACATTGGATTTCCACCTTATATCTTGTGTTCTTGTGTGTGATTGTCTGTTTTGTTTTTATTGCACCTGGTTACTGTTTATATGGTTCCGATGCACTGATTAAAGATCAACATATGAAGAATTAACTAGGTCTTAAGTCTGCAAGATATACGCTAGTTGTCTTAAACACAGTTGCATATACACGCAAGTTTCATTAAATGAAGTAGCGTATATGAATCTGATTATGGAAATGAAAAACTATTGACTTGCTGATACTGATTCACCCCCCCTCTCAGTATTATTTCCAACAATCATAACTAGTGAAGAAAGAAAATAAAGGAGCGTGACAGGAATCAAGAAGATCTCTTATAACAACTTTTCACCTCTTGAAGATGAAATTGAATGTTCATTTTGAAATAAATTTGGTCATGAAGAATCTAAATGCAGGAGAAAATTTCGACCAACATATCAAAAGGAGCAAACATCGTCAAACTCCAAGGTATGGAAAAAGAAGGAATTACATGCAGAAAGATGTGGCATAGCTCTGTTTGTAGAAGGACAAGAAAATCAATGGTACATTAATAATGGATGCTCAAAACACATGACAGGTGATAAATATAAACTAATTTTATACAATTCTTTAGAAAAGGAACAAAATGTCTATTTTGGAAATGACACACCAGTTTTCATTAAGGGTAAAGTTTCTATATATCTAAAGGAAAAGGTTAAAGCTCAAAATCTTATGTATGTTGATGGTTTAAATCATAACTTATTGAGTATTAGTCAAATGTGTGATCAAGTTAATGAAGTTGTGTTTCAATCAAAAGAATTTGTGGGTCGTGAGCTCGAAACAGGAAAGACCATAATAAAAGGTACAAGAAATCCAAGCAATCTATCTATACTAGAAGGAGGTCAAGAACAACGTTATCTAAGAAAAGCAGAAGATAACTGGTTATGGCACAGAATATTGGAGCATCTAATATTTTCTCAAATCAGAAAATCATGCAGGCTCAAGGTTGTTCATGATCTTCTGGATATCATCATCCCAGAAAATACCATCTGTAAACCATGTCAATTCGGTAAGCAAACCAGAGTTCAATTCAATGCCAAAGAAGGATAGAAAAGTAAGCCTCTTGAACTCATTCATATTGATTTGTGTGGAACAACAAGGAAAAAGTCACCTCGTGGAGAAGAATACTACATTCTATTCATTGATGGTTTTTCTAGAATGTGCTAAATTGGTTTACTAAAACATAAAGATGAAGCATTTTAAAAGTTTAAAGTCTTCAAATCTTTAGTTGAAAATTAATTAGATCTAAAAATCAAATGTCTCAGATCTAATCGGGGAGGAGAATTCATATCAAATGAATTTTTTGAATTTTGTGAACAACATGGAATAAAGAGAGTTCTTTGTTGCCAGAAATCCTCAACAAAATGATGTGGTGGAAAGAATGAATAGAACAGTTCAACGAATGGATAGAGCTATGATTGATGAGTCTAGAACTTTTGACACCTTCTAGGGTGAAGTTGCACATACTGCAGTAAATATTCTCAACAAAGCTCATGGACGTGTAAATAGTGATCAAACTCCATATGAACTTTAGTATGGTAAGTTTCCCACTGTAAAACATTTTAGAGTTTTTGGAAGCAAATGTTTCATCAAAAAGACTGATGAAAAGCTTGGTAAGTTTGAACCCAGAGTAGATAAAGGAATATTTCTTGGTTATTCATCTACAAGTAAATGATACAAATGTTATAATAAGAGACTTCGAAAAATTGTTGAATGCATTGATGTTGTAATCGATGAAGCATTTAGAAATTCAAAACAGGTGACATCAGCAAAAGAAGATGATAATAATGAAGACAGTGAATGCTTTCCCGTATCAAATCGAAATGATATAGAGGAAGAAACAAATGAAGCATCAGAAGAAGATACATATGATAGGGAAAAGGCTCCATCCAAGTATGTTCAAAAGAATCATCCATAAAGTCAAATTCTAGGAGAAAAAGGGTCTGGAGTACAAACAAGAAGAACTCTTGTAGGATATTCTAGTTATCTAGCCTTATTATCCTCCATAGAACCACAAAATGTAAATGAAGCTAGCAAATATGAAAATTGGGTTAAGGCCATGGATAAAGAACTTGACCAAATTGAAAAGAATGATACTTGGGAATTAGTTCCTAGACCTCATGATAAAAATGCTATAGGAAAAAAATGGATATTCAAGAATAAGTTGAATGAAAATGGAGAAGTAATTAGGAATAAAGCAAGACTTGTTTGCAAAGGGTATGCATAACAAGAAGGTATGTACTTTGAAGAAACTTTTTCACCTGTAGCTAGACTTGAAGCCATAAGAATGTTTCTTGCTCTTTCAAGTTTTTGAAAATTCAAAGTTTATCAAATGGATGTAAAAGATGCATTTCTTAATGGAAATCTAGAAGAAGAAGTATACGTTGAACAACTAGAAGGATTCATTCTGGGAAATTATGCAAAGCTTGTATGAAAACTCAAAAAGGCTTTATATGGACTGAAACAAGCTCCAAGGGCATGGTATTATCGTCTTGACAAATATCTTCAACAACAAGGCTTCACAAAAGGATCTGCAGATAGCAACTTATATACAAAAATTGGGAATGATAAACTGCTAATTATTGTTGTTTATGTTGATGATATCATCTCTAGTAGTAATGAAGAATCTATGAGTTAAAACTTTTCTTTTGTTATGAGGCAAGAATTTGAAATATCTTTACTTGGAGAACTAACCTATTTTCTTGGTATACAAGTGCAACAAACAAAAGATGGCATATTTCTCTCACAAACTAAATAACTCAAGTAGATTTTGAAGAAGTATAGAATGGAAGTTTCCAAACCAATATGTACTCCAATGTTAACAGGATGTAGTCTCAGTTCTAATGATGAATCTCCTACAGTGAATCAACCAGAGTACAGATCTATGATTAGAAGACTACTTTATCTAACAGGTACCAGACGAGATATCATGCATGTGGTAGGAATTGTTGGAAGATTCCAAGCCAATCCGAAGGAATCACATCTTCAAGAAGTAAAGAGAATATTCAAATATCTCCAAGCAACTCAAGACTTTGGTCTATGGTATCCTAAAGATACAGATCTCACCCTTCATGCATATACATATGTGGATTGGGTTGGAAATCTTGATGACCGAAAAAACACTAGTGGAGGTGCATTTTATATAGGATCACGAATAGTATCTTGGTTCAGAAAGAAAAAAAGTTTGATTTCCTTATCTACGGCAGAAGAAGAATATGTGGTTGTTGCATCTTGTTGTACACAACTTCTCTGGATGATGCAGGCATTACAAGATATTCAAATTACATGTTCTCCACCCATCTCCATTTGATGTGAGAATACAAATGTGATTAGTATCTCTAGAAATCATGTTATGCAATCCAAGACCAAGCACATACCCATTAAGTAACACTTTCTACAAGAACAAGTACTTGAAAAAAGGGTTAAATTAGAGTATGTTTCCTCCAAGGATAGGGTTGCTGATATATTTACCAAACCTCTTCCTAGAGAGGCATTTGAATATCTCAGATAGAAGATGGGAGTTGTTTCTCCCTCATCTTCTTGTTAAAACAAATTTGTTCAGATTTAGAGGATTGTTTTCTATACCCAGATTTCATGAAGCAGAATCGCATATATATGCTAGTTTCTGTGCCAACAGTAGCGTATATGTTTTTCTGATAGAAAAATAGTGGGTCAGACTCAAAATCAGTTTCTGACATGGTTGTTCAGTCTGATGTTGATGGATACTGTCTGTTGATATGCTTTTCTCATTGATTTTTTTTACGAAGATGCCTTGATGAATGAATTGTTGACAATGCATAGGTAGCACAGGTTCAGGATTAGCCTTCAAAATATTATGCATTGTTGGCATCATGGTTGTTGAATTCAACTATGGTATCAATTATTAATGACATTTAATGAAAAGGTCATGTAAACACCAATGGTGTAATAATATTTCTCTTTCTATCATGGTCTATTATGAATGAGTCCTTTTGGACATTTGATGTAATTTGTACCCCCACTATGCATGGGAAGGATGATGTAATAATTGAAATTTTCAAGTATGAACATTTGATGTATCCCCACTTGGTTGGGTGATTGATGTATGTATGATTCATTAGTAATAGGAAGGTCATACTCACATAGTTTAGTTATAGAGTCATGTTATTCTTTTGAAAAATATTTCTGCAAACTCTTCGTGTGCTCAGGGGGGCATGGATATTATAGTGCATCTCAGCATGTACTAAGGGGGAGAATATCTTGGTCTACCCTTTGCTCTTGATGTCAAAGGGGGATAGTATCTTGGTGTTGTTTGATATATCTAACAGGTCCTATAGCTTGAAGTGATCAACACCAATATGGTTGCCATCAGATCCAAAGGGAGAGATTGTTGGCATTATGGTATATGTGTTGTCCTTGATGGAAACCCACATACAGGTCAGTTCAAGAATGATAAAGTGATGTATGATGGAACTCACATTGTAACAGGTCTATTCATAGGTAACAGAGTAATGGCACATAAGAACGGGATGATGTGACAAAGGATTACAGATCAGAATCAAGAAATTGAGGAAAGAGAATGTTTTAAGTTGTATACATTGGTTAACCTAGTCCAAGTCACGTATACACGCAAATACACAAAACAAAAGGTGTGTATATGTATGCACGTAGTTTCACATATGGACAAGCACGTATGGGATAGAAAATTAAGGTTAAAGAATACCAAGGGTCTATACTATGGTATTAGCCCACAATATTAAGCAGAATAATGGTTACTTGATCCCGTCTAAGAATACCATAGGTTCTAAGTGTGTTTGGGTGCATGGTATTGAAAAAGGCTCTAGTATATAAGGAGGATAAGATCAAAGGGATAAGTGTGCAAGTGAAAGGGTTTTTTTTTAATACTTATATATGAAGTATATTTTGTGTTGTAAGGGCTATGGTTATGATAGAGATATGAAACATCTTGTGCACCCTTGGATATAGTGTTGGATCGGGATCATGGGACTTGAAATGACTTATCATTGTATGATCTGATAATGGATAGGCTAGATCTGAATGCTAACGCATGTTTTATCCTTTAAATGTTATGATCTAGGTATATCTGAAGTCTTGAGAAGTTATGAAGTTATAAGTCATTATTTGCAAATCTATATGCAGGTTCGCCTCGGTGAAGGTGCGTATACATGCAGATTCTCAACTTCCAAGAAGCATATGCAGAGGAAGGGCTAGTTGTTCAAAAATGACTAATCTATCTGAGCAGCGTTATTGTTCCAATGTTTCTTGTTAACGATGTCTTCATTAGATCTAAAGTAAAACTGATTGTATAAGGAGATTGAGTGTGGCTAACTGATTGGTTGAGTAAGAAGGGTGATGTTTACTTCTATCTGTTTGGAACTCTATAATATGACAAAAGATCTTCATAATGTCTTTGGTTAGTATAGTATTTGGTTCAGATGTTTTATGATTCAGTATCTTTAGAGGTATACGCAGGTTGGGTTATAGAAAGCAGCGTAAACACGCAGGTTGGGTTATAGAAAGCAGCGTAAACACGCAGGTTGGGTTATAGAAAGCAGCGTAAACACGCAGGTTTTCCTCATTAAAGTAGCATATACACTTTGACATATGATTTTTGAGGTTGCAGTTGGTTCTGGTTGTTGATGCAGTGTTCTAGGTTTAGTTCTGTGTTCTGGTGACAGTGATCTGACTGTTCAGATTGATTGTGTTTTGCTTCAGAGATTGATGGGTTTCAGTGATTAGTTGATGCAATTGTATTTAATGGTTGTATTATAGTGGTGATTGATTTTGAGCTTCAATGTTACTGATGCGTCCAGTCTGAAAATTTGATGAAACATGGCCTACATATTGTGTTGATGTGTACGAGGAGTATCTAGTCTAAAAATTTATGAAACGTGGTCCCTGGAGAAAGAGTGAAGGTGGTAACCTTCTGTAGGCTAGCGCCTATGTACTGGTAAAGATATCAGCCAGTACAAGAGCTAGGGGGTTGTAGCTCCCTTCCAGCAGCAGTTGGAGAATTAGTAATGTTTGTAGCCTTCTGTAAGTATATGCCTACGTACTGGTAAACATATCATCCAATACAAGAGCTAGGGGGTTGGAGCTCCCTTCCAATAGAAGCTGGAAAACGAGTGAAGGTTGTAGCCTTGAGAAAGTAGATGTCTACGTACTGGAAAAAATATGCACCAGTACAAAACTTGTAAACACTTTTTATAATAAGAATATTGAAGATTGAGATGGCATCAGTGGTGTTTTTTTCCCATGTTGGGTTTCCTCCTAAAAAACCCTAGTGTTCATGTGTGTTTCTTATGTTTGTTGATTTATTATGTTCTTACTACATCTTTTTATTGTTTAGTAAATGCATCACACTCTGATTTAAGTTCAACAGACAATGAATTAGTTGTTTTACAATTTCATTATCTATACGTTGGTTTCCTTCAATATAGTCGCGGACATATGTTGTTTGGTTTCTATAAAATCACATATACAGTTTGAAAAGGAAAAATTATTATTGTTAAAGTTTAAACATTGATTCACGCCCCCCCCCCCCCCTTGCCCTCTCAGTTTTTCCCAACAATTGGTATCATAGCAAGTCCTTTAGAAGAAGCTTGATCGTTTGAAGGAATATCTCTCAAGATGAGTAATCACGAAGGAATGGGATCTATCAAACCACCAATTTTCAACGGAAGTAACTTAGCATATTTGAAGATAAGAACCAGAGCCTATCTTAAGTCACTTGGAGTTGATGTTTGGGAAATTGTAGAATGAGGATACCAATATCCAGTAGCAATCCCCACAGATCCAGTAGAAAAGAAATCATATGAAACCAATGCCAAAGGCATCAATGCATTATTGGGAAGTCTATCAAAATTAGAATTCGTCAAAGTCATGCAGCTCAACACAACCAAAGAAATATGGGACAAAATCATTTAGAACTATGAAGGAGACTCCCAAGTAAAACATGTTAAGCTCCAAACTCTCAAAATTCAATATGAAACTCCCGAGGTGCATAGTGATAAAAGTATTTCTAGTTACTCTTTATGAGTAGATGATATTGTAAATCGTATGAATAATTTAGGTGAATAAATAAAAGAGGCTACTATAGTAGAGAAAAATTTAAGATCTCTATCTTGTAAATTTGAGTCAAAAGTATTTTCCATTGAAGAGAAGCAGGATCTACAATATGTTATTGTTGTTCAACTTCATGGAATTTTAACTTCCTTTGAAATTATAAAAGGAGGTCCATCAGAAATCAGAGAAGCTGCTTTCAAAGCCTTTGCAAAGGGAAAAGAAAAGGAAGATCTCAAGGAATCAGGATATATATTAGAAGAAGGCGAGGTAAACTTTGTGAAGAAACTTCAACTGGGTACCGGAAGATTCAAAGGTAAGCTTCCCTTCAAATGCTTTGCTTGTGGTAAAGTTGGTCATTATGCTACTAAATGTCCTCGTAAAGATAACCATGACAAAGGAAAGGATTTTGCAAAAGGTAATAGGAAACAGTTTGTTAATAGAAGAATTTATTATAGTCATGAACATAGTGATGGCATGTCTAATAGTGGTGAAGGTGAATCTGAGCAAGGTATTAAACTACCCATGGATTATAAAAATGATAATTTCATGGATGCCTTAGAAGAATAAGATTTTCTTGAAGAAATCACTCAACTCAAAATCTACTTGGAAGAATAGAATATAGTCATAGACACTTTCACACATCAACTCACAAAATGGGAAAAGCACAATGAAAAATTAGAGTGCAAAGTAGTGGGTCTAAGAAAGGACCCTGAGAAGACAAAATCTTTGAATCTTAGATCTGCTAAAGGATCAGAAACATTAGATGAAATCATCGAGGTTCATTGTTCTCCTCTTATAAAGATTGGTCTTGGATACACTGGAGAAACATCCCAACCAGAAAATTCTTCAACCATCAGCAGAAGCTATCTTAATGTAGTAAAAACTAGTCAACAATGTGTCAATCCTCAACAAAATCCTAAAGTTACTCCCCAGGTAAATCATGCTCATTTTACTCCAAGGGTGAACATCAATAGAAGCACTAACCAAAAGGTGAACAATACCAAAATATTTTATGATCATGGAAATTTCTTCTTTAATGGACAATGCTTGTCATGCCATAAATTTGGTCATAAGGTTGCTCAATGTGTTGCTTACAAAAATATCATGACTAGAGAAGAAAGAAAACAAAGGAGCATGACAGGAATCAAGAAGAGCTCTTATAACAGCTTTTCACCTCTTGAAGATGAAATTGAATGTTCATTTTGAAATAACTTTGGTCATGAAGAATCTGAATGCAGGAGAAAATTTTGGCCAACATATCAAAAGGAGAAAACATCATCAAACTCCAAGGTATGGAAAAAGAAGGAATTACAGGCAGAAAGATGTGGCATGACTCTGTTTGTAGAAGGACAAGAAAATGAGTGGTACATTAATAGCGGATGCTCAAAACACATGACAGGTGATAAATATAAACTCATTTTATACAATTCTTTAGAAAAGGAAAATAATGTCTCTTTTGGAAATGAAACACCATTTTTCATTAAGGGTAAAGTTTCTATATATCTAAAAGAAAAGGTTAAAGTTTGAAATGTTATGTATGTTGATGGTTTAAATCATAACTTATTGAGTGTTAGTCAAATGTGTGATCAAGGAAATGAAGTTGTGTTTCGATCAAAAGAATGTGTGTTTCATGAGCTCGACACAGGAAAGACCATAATCAAAGGTACAAGAACTCCAAGCAATCTATATATACTAGAAGGAGGTCAAGAACAATGTTATCTACGAAAAATAGAAGATAATCTATTATGGCACAGAAGATTGGGGCATCTAATCTTTTCCCAAATAAGAAAATCATGCAAGCTCAAGGTTGTTCGTGATCTTCTAGATATCATCATCCCAGAAAATACCATATGCAAACCATGTCAATTCTGTAAGCAAACCATATTTTAATTCAATGCCAAATAAGGATCAGAAAATAAGCCTCTTGAACCCATTCATACTAATTTGTGTGGAACAACAAGGAAAAAGTCACCTCATGGAGAAGAATACTACAATTTATTCATTGATGATTTTTCTAGAATGTGTTGGATTGGTTTACTAAAACATAATGATGAAGCATTTGAAAAGTTTAAAGTCTTCAAAGCTTTAGTTGAAAATGAATTATATCTAAAAATCAAATATCTCATATCTGATCGGGGAGGAGAATTCATATCAGATGAATTTTTTGAATTTTGTGAACAACATGGAATAAAGAGACAGTTCTTTGTTTCCATAAATCCTCAAAAAAATGACGTGGTGGAAAGAATGAATAGAGCAGTTCATCAAATGGCTCGAGCTATGCTTGATGAGTCTGGAAATTCTGACACCTTCTTGGGTGAAGCTGCACATACTATAGTAAATATTCTCAACAAATCTCATGTACGTGTAAATAGTGATCAAACTCCATATGAACTTTGGTATGGTAAGCTCCCCACTGTAAAACACTTCAGAGTTTTTGGAAGCAAATGTTTCATCAAAAACACTGATGAAAAACTTGGTAAGCTTGAACCTAGAGCAGACGAAGGAATATTTATTGGTTATTCATCTAGAATTAATGGATACAAATTTAATAATAATAGACTTCGAAAAAATGTTGAATGCATTGATGTTGTAATCGATGAAGCATGCAGAAATCCAAAACAGGTGACATCAGCAAAAAAAAGATGATAATAATGAATACAATGAATTATTTCCCATATCAAGTCAAAGTGATATAGAGGAAGAAACCAATGAAGCATCATAAGAAGATACATCTGATATGGAAAAGGCTCCATCCAGGTATGTTCAAAAGAATCATCCAGAATCTCAATTTCTAGGACAAAAAGGGTCTAGAGTACAAAGAAGAACTCTTGTAGGATATTATATTTATCTAGCCTTATTATCCTCCATAGAACCAAAAGATGTAAATGATGCTAGCAAAGATGAATGTTGGGTTAAGGCCATGGATGAAGAACTTGACCAAATTGAAAATAATGATACTTGGGAATTAGTTCCTATACCTCATGATAAAAATGCTATAGGAATAAAATGGATATTCAAGAATAAGTTGAATGAAAATGGAGAGGTAATTAGGAATAAAGCAAGGCTTGTTTGTAAAGGGTATGCATAACAAGAAGGTATAGAATTTGAAGAAACTTTTGCACATGTAGCTATACTTGAAGCCATAAGAATGTTTCTTTCTCTTTCAAGTTTTCGAAAATTCAAAGTTTATCAAATGGATGTAAAATATACATTTCTTAATGGAGATCTAGAAGAAGAAGTATACGTTGAACAACCAGAAGAATTCATTATCGGAAATGATGCAAAGCTTGTATGCAAACTCAAAAAGGCTTTATATGGACTGAAACAAGCTCCAAGGGCATGGTATTATCATCTTGACAAATATCTTCAACAACAAGGCTTCACAAAAGGATCCGCAGACACAAATTATATACAGAAATTGGGAATGATAAATCGATAATTATTGTTGTTTATGTTGATGATATCATCTTTGGAAGTAATGAAGAATCTATGAGTTAAAAATTTGCTTTTGTTATGAAGCAAGAATTTGAAATGTCTTTACTTGGAGAACTAACCTATTTTCTTGGTCTACAAGTGCAACAAACAAAATATGGTTTCTTTCTCTCACAAACTAAATAACTCAAGTAGATTCTGAAGAAGTATGGAATGGAAGATTCCAAACCAGTATGTACTCCAATGGTAACAAGATATAGTCTCAGTTCTAATGATGAATCTCCTACAGTGAATCAACCAGAGTACAGATCTATGATTGGAAGTCTGCTTTATCTAACAGGTACCAGACGAGATATCATGCATGCGATAGGAATTGTTGGAAGATTTCAAGCCAATCTGAAGGAATCACAGCTTCAGGAAGTAAAGAGAATATTCAAATATCTCCAAGGAACTCAAGACTTTGGTATATGGTATCCTAAAGATACAGATCTCACCCTTCTTGCATATACAGATGCGAATTGGGCTGGAAATGTTGATGACCGAAAAAGCACTAGTGGAGGTGCATTTTATATGGGATCACGATTAGTATAATGGTTCAGCAAGAAATAAAGTTCGATTACCTAATCTACAATGGAAGCAAAATATGTGGTTGATGCATCTTCTTGTACACAACTTCTCTGGATGATACAGACATTACAAGATATTCAAATTACATGTTCTCCACCCATTTCCATCCGATGTGACAATACAAGTACGCATTAGGGGAATTTTGAGGTCTAAAATGGGCCTCCTAAGGAAATTCTAAAATGATAGTTTAAATAATAAAATAATATTAGATTACATCATCAAATTTTGGATGGAAAAAAGAAAAAACTATTTTCTCAACTCGTATTTTCAACTTATCTTCTTATGGTTTTACTCAAATTTTGAGCAACAACACTCATTGAATGCAGAATTTGATTCCTCATCCAAGGAATGCCCATGTTCCATACTTTTGATGGACTCTGTTATATGAAAAATGAGAAATACATGAAAAACGTGATTGCAACCACCTTTTTTCATGTATTTCTTATTTTTCATGTAGCAGGGTCCATCAAAAGTATGCAACATGGGTACTCCTTGGATGAGGAATTAAATTTTTCATCCAACAAGTACTCCCGCTTGAAATTTGAGTAAAAACTTAGGGAGATAAGTTGAAAATGTGAGTTGAAAAAGTAGTTTTATTATTTTATTATATTTTAATCTTTTTACTATTTTACTCCAAAAATGGTGAATCATCCACCATATTTGACGTCATCGTCTTGAATCCTATTGGTTCTTATAGAGTTTATTTTGGTTGTACATTTTTCGTAAGAGGCCCATTTTAGACCTCAAAATTACCCTAATTATTAGTATCTCAAAAAATCTTGTTATGCACTCTAAGACCAAGCACATACCCATTAAGTACCACTTTCTACAAGAACAAGTACTTGAACAAAAGGTTAAATTAGAGTATGTTCCCTCCAAGGATCAAGTTGCTGATATATTTACCAAACCTATTCCCAGAGAAGCATTTGAATATCTTAGACAAAATATGTAAGTTTTTTTCTGCCTCATCTTGTTGTTAAAACCAGTTTGTTTAGATTTAGAGGATTGTTTTGTATATGCAGATTTCATGAAGCAGAGTCACGTATATATGTGAGTTTTTGTGCCGGTAGTAGTGTATATATTTTTTTGATAGAAAAATAGTGGGTCAGACTCAAAATTAGTTTATGACATGCCTATTGAGTCTGATGTTGATGGATATTGTTATAAGAAGAGCTTCGGCGTAAATCACATGAAAAAGACCTTTGTCGAAGCGTTTCGAACCAACTAGTGTGGTTCATCGTCAGGACAAGTTGAAGACACAGATCTGGCCTAGCATGCTAAATAGACTGAGCAGAGACTCCAACGGCTACATAATGGCTATTTTAGACTCTAGGACCAAGGCCAGACCTATATTAATAAATTTAATATTGTTATTATTTTAATAATTTTAAAATTAATAATATAATGTTCTATTTCTAGAAGTTAGTAAAATTAGGTACAATGAATAGTAACATAAGTAATTTATTTAGTTAAGTAACATTAAGTTATTAATGAAATAATACTAATGGTTATTACGAATTTATTATTAATATTTTTGTACTGTTAAAATTAATAATATAATATTCTATTTCTAGCTATCATTAAAATTAGGTACAAAGAATCGTATCATAAGTAATTTATTTAATAAAGTAATACTAATGGTTATTATAAATTTATTATATGTTTGATTGATTTCTTATGAAGAAGTAATTTAGGTTACATAGATACATTAATAATAGTATGTAAGAATAAGAATAAATGAATAAATAAAGAATTTTAATGGTAATTTAAAAACCATAAGTTATTCATTTATTATTAACTAAATATATATATGAAATGTTTATTGAAGGTCTGTTAATTTTGTATATAAAACTATACTATTTACTTTTGATGTAGTATTAAGTTTAATCTGTTTATAATTAAATTTACCAATTATTAATACTAATCTTAAGAGGTTAGTTTTGGCAATTAAATAATTTAATTTGTTTATATATATATATATATATATATATATATATTAATTATTTTAATCATATAGTGATAGAAAAATATCTAGAAAAGCCATGCTTATAAAGAGCTGAAAATAAATAACTATCACAAATCGAAAAATAAAATGACAATAACATAATAAAATTAGACCCAAGCATACATCAAAGATTAGATACATCTTATGAATTAAATAATTAACTCCCAAAACCGGAAGAGGACCCTCATCAAAAAAAAAAAAAAATCATACATCTACATAAAATCAAATTAGATTAATACCTAAAATTGTATATTAATAATAATACTCATAAATACAGGAGGAACATAATATGCAGGATTAAATTAAACGACTAAGAAGAACGCACCCTGGATAAACAAAGGGGGGGAGGAAGAAACCCTAAGACGACAGGGCAGGGATCCAACTTCTACTTACCTTCCAACCATCATCTATGTTGAGATTGTTGGGTCTTCGCTCAATTTCAATAGCTTCCCTTAACTTGCGATGATGGAACCGATCCACCCTGGCAATGACTTTGGCCTCCTCGATGCAGACATGATGCTTAGTCTTGTCCACATGTTCAGCTAAGGCTGAGGATTTTGTTCTTCCATGCCTCAGGTCTGCTGCATGCTCGCAAATTCTCTGTTGGATGGAGCGCCCTGTTTCCCCTATATAGGGTGTCCCACAAGAGCAAGGAATCAGATATACACCCTTCATGTCTTTGGGGTTGACAGGATCCTTCACCGATCGCAGGGAATTACGAATGGTTCTGAGGGGCCTGAAGGTAGAGGGAATATCAAGCTTTCTAAGGATCCGAGCAATCTTGTCAGTGGTCCCTTGGATATAGGGAAGATGGACACCTAGATGGCGCTCCTTAGGCTTTTCCTTCCTCAATGCATTTTTAGAGGCCGTAAGGAAAGCCTTCCGACCTAGGTGTCTACTATATCCGTTTTCCACAAAAACATCAAGGAGGTGGGATCTCTCGCTATCCAGGTTCTCATTATCCGAAATCCTGAGGGCACACGTAGCCAGAGTGTTAAGAACACCCATCTTCTGAGCAGGGAAATGATGGGAATTAGCGTGAAGATACTGCTCTGTGTGCATTTTCTTATGGAACACCGTGTGGGAGAGAGAGCCATCCTTCTTCCTAGAAATAAGAATATCCAGGAAAGGGAGGCTGCCATTGACCTCTTTTTCCATGGTGAACTTAATAGCCGAGGACTGGCCGTTGAGGTGATTCAGGAAACGATCCAGCTCCTCATGGCCATGGGACCAGATGACATTAGTGTCGTCTACATACCTCTTCCAAATCTTAGGAGGGAGACGAGCCGAGGTAAGAGCCTTGGCTTCGAAATCTTCCATAAAGAGGTTCGCCACAGTCGGGGAGAGGGGGGAACCCATGGCAACACCACAAGTCTGCTCGTAGAACTCACCCTCGAAACAGAAGAACATGGAAGTGAGACAAACTTCAACCAAATGAGCGGTATCCGGATTTGTTAGGCGATAGATCACTTCCATGGCCTCTTTTATAGGAATGCAAGTGTATAAGGAGACCACATCAAAGCTGACAAGAATGTCCTCAGGGTCAAGCCTAATATCCTTGAGATCCTTGATGAAGGATGAAGAGTCCTTCACAAAGGACTCAGTGTGGCCAACCAGGGGCTTAAGCTTAAGAGCCAGAAACTTGGCCAGAAGGTAGGTCGGACCCCCGATGGTGTTGACGATAGGCCTCAGAGGGACCCCTTCCTTGTGGATTTTAAGCATCCCATAGATTCTAGGAGCGATGGGATTGCTCTCAATGAGCTTACGGGATAGGGCACCCACCAAGTTACTAGACTCGATGGCGTGAGCCACTGTCCTAGAGATTTTCTTTAGAGGGTTCTTGGCCAGTTTTTTATAACTGCCACTGTTGTGAAGATGATCTAACATCTTCTTATGGTAATCTTCTTTGTTGAGGATGACCGTAGCCCCTCCTTTGTCCGCTTTAAGGACCACAATATCCTCATTCTGATTTAAGGACTTTAGGGCAAAGAGTTCCTCCTTAATGAGGTTCCTCCGAGGGGGTTTAGCCTTCCCGAGGACCACAGCGCAATCTTGCCTTATGGTGTCCTTAATATTATCAAGCAGATCTCTGATTCCATGCTCCACGTCACAAATAATGTCGTCAATAGGGATTTTTCTAGGGGCAAGGGCAAAATTTAAGCCCTTGCTTAAAAGACTAAAAACGGACGGGGAGAAGGAAAAGCTAGAAAGGTTAACAACCTTCCTATTCTGAGAAGATGAGGGAAGAGAGACCAAGTTGCAGAGGTTCTCATGCTCATTACTAATGCCAGGAGCAGCATTACCATCTTGACATACAATGCTCTTGTTAGAATCACCTATGCTATCATCATTAATAAAACAATTATTATTACCAAACACATTATTGCTAATACCTAAATTATTAATGCTATTATTAGGAATCATATTATCATTATCCATTTCATTCTTGATGATATCATGTAACTCAAACTCATTATTATTATTCCTAGAATTTTCTGAATTATTAATTTTATTAATATAAACGCCATCATAGTTCATATTGTTATCTATATAGTTACCTATGCTAATGCTTTTGTTATATTCAATATTGTTGTTATATGGAGTGTGCGGATTATTTATAATATTCTTATTCTCATTTAAGTTCATATATGCTTTATTCCTATTAGTAATAACTTTATTGTAGTTATTATATAAACTATTCTTAATAATATCTTTATTTTTATTGCTTTTATTAGTGTTATGTTTATTATCTTCATACTTTATACTTAAATCACTATTGATGCTACACGCAGTTATGTTTTTTATGTTACGGTCTAAGATGGCTACGTTATCCATACCTTTATTGTAGTTATTATATAAACTATTCTTAATAACATATTTATTTTTATTGCTTTTAATAATGTTATGTTTATTATCTTCATACTTTTTATTTAAATCACTATTGATGCTACTCGCAGATATGTTTTTTAATTTACGGTCTATGAAGGCTACGCTATCCATACCTATTTTACTACTTGGACTAGGAACATTATGGATGAAGAAGCTATTGCGGAGACTATAGTCAAACACGCTATTGGATTCCTGATTTACCTTGCTTACCTCCTCTGGGCACTCCGCTTTGATGACGCTGCCTACACGCGGAAAAATACCGTCCAAACATGCGAGCGTCGCCAGATCTTCATTATGGGGAGATCGAATCTGAGCTGCGGAAACTAAGCCCACAACTGCAACAGCACCATTTACCTTAACTCTCGATTGCACGCACGCTCCAGCGGGCGAGACCTCTCTGCTTGTCTCGGCTGATTCTTCGAGCTGGATCTTCGGGCTACGCCTCAGGCATTCCATGCGTGCGGGCGTGACTAAAGTCCCAACATCAAACTTATAAACCAGATTGACACTGCTTCTATCTCCCGAGTTGACAATGCACATGTCTTCTGATTCATCAAGACCTAATCTACGGACCACCTTATCATCCTCGTCACTTGAATGCCGTCCACAGCTAGCAACAACTGATTCTTCGCTTATGGCGAGGTTACAGCGCTGCGAACCACTCACGCTGCTCAGAAGTGGACCTTTGCTGCGTGGGGTAGAGGCAGCTACCCCAATCTCGTCATTGAGCTTAACTTGAGCACCCGATACCTTTACCAATGCCCTCGCCAATCCCGGACCCTACCCATCAACCGCCATAGAAACCCGATGCGGCAGCTCTGACTGGTTAAATTCCTTGATTACATGTTGCTCTGCGGAACCAGGGGAATGCACCACGTTAGAGCAATCCGAGAGACCAGCATGGCTCAAAGATGACGGGGCCGACTTGCTACTGCATCATGGTTGCCTGGACGCAGGGTTAAGGACGCGATCTCCAGATAATTCCTGACTAAAGGACGAAACCCAAGACCGGAGGGCCGATTTCTGAGAAACAGAAATACGGCTATGGGAACTACCACCCAACAAATCATCCCTCGCAGATTTTTGGGCTAAGCCTTGAAACTTCTTAGCCTGTTTTTTGCCCTCTGATCTCCTCCAATCGCAAGGATTTTAATGGAGAGCAAGCATCTATTCTAGCCCAAACTGAGGGACAGATCACGTTAGAGGGCTCCAAGTGCAAAACCAGAAGGTTCTGAGAGAGATGATCTAGGTTTCTCCCGACCCTATCAATTTCAGATCTCAAAAGCGCAAGACTGGCTCTTACGAACACTCCATGATTAGAAGGAGTGTGGAGACGATGACTGATCTGGGCGAAGACCGGGATAACTACGGAATCTCTGCATCTCTTCAAAAACGCTAGATCTGTCTTCAACTTCGAGACCTGCAAGCGTGCCCGTTCAAAATGGTGAACTTTAGATGCGATGGCTATACCGTGCATGGAAACAATTGTAGAATTGAGGCTTCTGTGATTGATCATTGTTATAAGAAGAGCTTCAGCGAAGATCACATGAAAAAGACCTTTGTCGACGCGTTTCGAACCAACTAGTGTGGTTCATCATCAGGACAAGTTGAAGACACAGATCTGGCCTAGCATGCTAAATAGACTGAGCAGAGACTCCAACGGCTACATAACGGCTAAATTCTTTATTTATTCATTTATTCTTATTCTTACATACTATTATTAATTTATCTATGTAACCTACATTACTTCTTCATAAGAAATCAATCAAACATATAATAAATCTATAATAACCATTAGTATTACTTTATTAAATAAATTACTTATGATACGATTCTTTGTACCTAATTTTACTAATAGCTAGAAATAGAATATTATATTATTAATTTTAACAGTACAAAAATATTAATAATAAATTCGTAATAACCATTAGTATTATTTCATTAATAACCTAATGTTACTTAACTAAATAAATTACTTATGTTACTATTCATTGTACCTAATTTTACTAATTTCTATAAATAGAATATTATATTATTAATTTTAATATTATAAAAATAATAATAATATTAAATTTATTAATATAAGTTTGGCCTTGGTC
>APFE031361460.1:170958-185382 GCA_000404065.3 Pinus taeda | reverse complement strand
CTGGCTCACCATGAAGGAATCAAACTTCTTGTACCATTGTCTGGGAGACTGCCTCAGACCATACAATGATTTCCTGAGCTTGCAAACTAATCTTCTGCTGCGACCTTGTACAAAACCTTTTGGTTGTTCCATATATATCTCTTCGTTCAAATCACCATGTAGAAAATTTGTTTTAACATCTAATTGTTCTAACTCAAGATTAAGCAACGGAGTTAGTGCCAACACAGTACGAATAGAAACAAGTTTTACAACTGGAGAAAAAATCTCATGAAAGTCTATACCTTCAACCTGAGAATACCCTTTTGCTACCAGTCTCGCCTTATACCTGTCAACACTTCCATCAACTTTCCGTTTCAGCTTGAAGACCCATTTGCATCCAACAACACTTCTCCCTTCAGGAAGCTCTACAAGATCCCAGGTATTGTTCTTGGCTAAGGAGTCCATTTCTTCTTCCACAACCGCTTTCCATTTTTCGCTATTTGTATCATCTACTGCTTCCTGATAACAAGAAGGTTCCCCATCTTCAGTAATCAAAGCAAAAGATGAAGCAGAATCTTCAAACCTTTTGGGAGTTTTCCTTTCCCTTATAGACCTTCTTAGAGCAACTGGTTGCTGAACTGGTTCAGAAACTTGCACTGGTTCAGAAGCTTCAATGGCTTCCTTTGTTTCTTCAACATCTTTTTCTCCAGAAGTCTCTCCTTCCTTTCGACTGTCACTGAAAAGTCTAGCCTCCAACTGAACTCATTGATTTGGTGATACCTGTTCCTGTTCAATTCTTTCAACATTTGATTTTAAAAGAGAGGATTCATCAACTGTTACATCTCTACTAATGACTATCTTCTGCAATGTAGGATCCCACAACCTATATCCTTTCACTGCATAGTCATACCCAACAAAGACCTAACATTTCGACTTTGGATCTAATTTTGAACGCTGATTTTTCGGAATGAGAGAATAAGCATCACAGCCAAATATCCTCAAACATGAATAGTCACAAGACTGACCTATCCAAACTTCTTCAAGAATTTTACATTCAATTGCTACTTAAGGTGATCTGTTAACTAAATAACAAGCAGTAGATACTGCTTCTGCCCACAACTCCTTTTGCAAGTTAGCATTGCTAATCATGCTTCTGGCTCTTTCCATAAGAGTCTGATTCATACGCTCAGCAACACCATTTTGCTGAGGAGTATAAACAACAATTTTGTGTTTAACAATTCCCTCATCCTTACAGTATTGTTCAAATTCAACTGAAGTGAACTCACCACCATTGTCAGTTCTTAAACATTTAATATATTTGCCTGTTATTTTCTCTACCATTACTTTAAATTGTTTAAAGACATTTAATACATCAACTTTCTTTTTTAGCATATAGACCCAAACTTTATGGGAGTAATCATCAATAAATGTTAAAAAATGCAATGCACCTCCATATGACACAACAGGGGATGGCCCTCACAGATCAGAATGAATGTAGTCTAAAACATATTTACTATTATGATTTCCAACTTTAAATCTCTGTTTACACTGTTTTCCATACACACGATGTTTATAGAAATCTAACTTCAAGGATTTCAGACCGGGAAGAGATTTACATTTCATCAGTATCTAAAGGCCTTTCTCACTCATATGACCCAATCGCTGATGCCATAGACGAGTACCTGCTTCTTCCTTTTCTAACGCAACCGCTGCTTCACTGACCTGAGTACTTCCTTTTAACCTGTAAAGATTTCTGACCTTTTCTGCCTTCATAACCACAAGGTCTCCTTTAAAGACTTTTAAGACACCATCCTAACCTGTAAACTTATAACCATCTGAATCCAACACTCCCAGAGAAATCAAATTTTTCTTCAAATCAGGTACATGTCTAACACTAATTAATGTTCTAACTGTGTTATCATACATCTTAATCCTAATATCTCCCATCCCAACAGTCTGACATGACACATTGTTACCCATAAACACATAACTACTGTTTACATTTTTATACGAAGTAAACCAATTTCTATGTGGGCACATGTGATGCGAAGCACCAGAGTCTAACAACCAGCTATCTAAACCCTGAGAGACATTACATTCAGGTGAAGTTTCATCTGTCATACATAATTCTTCAGTAGATAAAACTTCGTCTATCATACATAAATCAACCTGATTCGCTTCCTTCTTCGGGTTTTCAGATTCCTTTCGTTTCCAACAGTCCTTCTTCAAATGTCCAATTTTATTGCAGTTCCAACATTTTGCCTTACACTTCTTTCCCTTTGATTTCAATCTGGAAGACCCCCCTGGGTTTTTCTCCTCTTTCCTTTGAGCGTCCTCTAGCTACCATGGCTTCTGATGCAGCTGTTTCAGTGCTGGATTTCCTTCGTACTTCTTCAGACAGGAGAGCTCCCATGACTGATTCAAACTTCAAAGAATCGGCAGTGCTCAAGCTGATTGAAGTTACGAAGTGATCCCATGATTCAGATTACAGAACACAACAAGGTTATGGCTTTATCTTCTTCCTGTATTTTAACTTCCATATCTGTTAATTGACATATTAGTGTATTAAAAACATTCAAATGTTCTACAACGTTTGAACCTTCTTTCATTCGAAGACTGTATAAATGTCTTTTCAGATAAATTCTGATGGTTAATGACTTTGTCATATAGAGTTTTTCAAGTTTTTCCCACAATCCTGAACTGTAGTCTCTTCAACAATATTGAAGAGAACTTCATCCGCTAGGCATAACCGGATGGTACTGAGAGCTCGGGCATCCAAGTCCTCCCATTCTGAAGTAATCATGGTTGTAGGTTTCTTAGTTGCCCCATCCAATGCCTTCTACAACCCTTGTTGCATAAGCAAATCCCTAACCTTCAGTTTCCAAAGAGAAAAATTGATCTTTCCGGTGAATTTCTCCACCTCGAATTTTGCATTCGACATCTTGGCCATTTTCTAAGGTTTCAATCTTCAGTCTAGGGTTTAAAAAAATTTATTTCAATTGTCTCCTTCCAACAAAAGGATTTCCAATGCCAACAAAGGATTTCCAAGTTTTAACTCTCCCTACTTCAATTTTCTTGAAAATTTCCACAAATTGACTTAAAACCCTACAAAAATTTGCTGAATATTTTTCAGGGAAAAAACCTTTATTTTTCGATTCAAAGACAACCCTTTAACAACCCAGAATTTATTTAACAATTGCTGAAAGGAAAAAAATGATACCCGGTCTTTCATGCACCTTTGACCAGCACATAATTCCTCGATCTTTGGTACGCAATAGCACCACAGTTTCGGCTATCTCTTCTCCAACACGCAGAGGGTAGTGGCGTTCTGGTCTTCACGCAAGCCACTCTTCTTTTCTTACACGTGCTCCTCACGCAGGCAGATAACGGGCCTTACGCAGGCTCTCACGCAGGCTCTGATTAAAAAAAATAAACTGACTTCATGCAGGCAGATTCCGATCTCGGATCTTCACAACTTCACGCAGGCTTCGGATCTTCACGCAAGCTCTGTGCCTCACGCGGGTCCTCACACAGCCTCTCACGCAGGCAGATTCATGCAGCCTCTCACGCAGGCAGATTCCGGTAGTTTTTTTTTTTATAACAAAAACTTCACGCAGACTCTGGCCTCACGCAGGTTCCAGTCTGCTCCTCAGCCTTCTGACAGGATTTTACACAGTGCTCTTGTCTTCACTCGCTCGCTGGCTCTTCAACCTCACGCTCGCTGGCCCTTCAACCTCATGCTCTGATACCAATTGTTGAATGAATATGGAAATAATGAAGAAAAGAAACTAAACTCATTCAGTTATACATTGACCAAGAAAAGAAACTGAATTCAAACACACACAAATAGGCACACAGGATTTACGTGGTAAAACCTCGACAGGGAGTCAAGGAAACATCCACCGGGCAAGGGATTGGAATTTATTAATTCAACAATGATTCTCCACACATACATTTCACGAGCATTCACTAGTTTTATATCATCGACCTCCGTTACATAACTGACATTTCGGTATAAAACTGACTAGTTACATTTTACCCAAAATTACTAATTCGTTGTCAAACTAACAACTTTAAAGGTGTCTATGTATCTGTCCATGGATTCATATTATAACAGACAAAAGCATGCCTCTAAAATTCAGAAATCGGGGTATTCATTTTTGTATATTCTCTGCTCTGCATTTCACAATCTAAAATTAAAGGGAAAAAAAAAAATTAAATAAATTCGTCAATCAGACCATGCAAACACGAAAAAAAGAAAGAGGAAAGAGACACCAAATACAGTCAAAGTCGATTAGGCTGCTAACAACCAAACAGGATCTCGGAAAGATAAAGATTGAAAGAGAAACTCAGGGATGTCATAAATTTGTGCTTGAGAGCACTACAAAACCCAGAAGCAATCCAACCACAGAAAGATGAACTTGCATTTAAAGATTAAATTGTCCACAAACGGGGTAACCCAAGGCCATCATCTCTAGGGCACGATCCAGTTTGTAGATATATAATAACTTCAAAGGCAACTAAGTATCTGTCAATGGATTCACATAAACCAGACAAAAGCATCATCTCTTGGGCAGGATCCATTTTGTTGATATATATCAGCTATAAAGGCATCTAAATATCTGTCCATGGACTCACATTAAACTAGACAAAAGCATGCCTCAAAAAAATCTGAAATCAGGGGATTCATTTATGTCTGTATATTCTTTGCTTTGCATTTCACAATCTAAAATTAAAGGAAAATAAATAAAGCCACATAGAGAAAAAAACTACAATGACTCATTTTGGCCAAAGAATCAAACATCAAAGATTCAGTGGTGTTGGAATATTCGCAACTAGTTAGCCATCACCTTGTTCATGGATCTTTGCCTAAGGATTACTAGTTACAAAGCATTATTGATCGAATCAAGAATCTGAAACAAGTCTTGTTTATTATTAGCTTCTTTCATGTGTTGAGAATGAACAATTTTGTTGCAGATGATTTGCCAATAAAAGTGTAAACTTGGACGCAAGAGTCCTAATGAGAAATGGTAGTCCTTCCCTAACAACTATTCCTTAAAACCGGGTCTATTATGCAATGTAAATTGTATTTGTATCTGCACGTCTTTTGGAGAATCTACACCCTTAAAGACCACGTGTCCTTCGGGATAATAAAGCAGGTAATAGATATTGAGAATAAAGAACATTGTGAGGTTACTAGCCTCAAATGTTTTTAATTTTACTCACATGTTGTACAAGTCATGATCCAAGCACATAATTTGATTTAATGCAATATTCCCATCACAGTTAAAAAAAAATATTATTTAGGCAAATTCCAAGTTTAAATTCAATTCGTTGCCGCTATAATCTTTTGGGTAGTGTTAATGACATGCAAGCTAATGTTTAGTAGGAAACTTTTTACTTAGCAAGACCAAAGACAATTATTTATACACATGAGGTATTTCCACTCATAGAAGCATCTATCCTTCTAGCTTTATCGTAATAAACCAACGTCTTATTAGGGATCTGAAACCGGGTGGGGAGAACGCAAGAATAATTTAGGGATAATGGCTTTCTTGCAAATATTTATTGGGTTAAAACCCTCCTCTTTTGGTTATTGATCCAAAATGCATTTTGGATCGACTCCTAAGTCTAAGTGTTCCTCATAGAGGAAAATGAAAGTCCAAGGAATTTCTTGGAAATAACACCATGGCAGATATGTTTTCATTCTGAATCTACTGCAACTTGAATGAGCAAAAATCAACTTAGGATGCAGAAGTTATCGCAGAAAGAAGATGCCCTTTGTTCTTTGGAAAAAGAGGCAAAATCCCCTAAAAATGGCAAAAAACCTTATAAAGGGGAATCGCATCGGAGATGGCCCAAGAGGCGGACTTAAGCGGAAAGGGAAGAGATCCCCGATCTCCGATATATCGGGTCAGAGATAGGCCTGTGTTCGATGGCGGGACCTCGGGCAATGTGATTGCAATCGTCGATATACGCGAATCGGCATTGGAGATGCCACAAGTAAAGGTAAGGAACTCGGGCCGATGCGATATTGTGATCACCGATATTGGTGGATAGACATCGATGATGGCATGAGACAAGGGATGGACCCTCAGGCCAATGCGACTTGTGATTGCGATATATCGCATCGCAACGTCGCGTCACAACGATATAAAGGGGTGATAACATCTTGGACCTGACGGACTTATAAGCACGACTTTATAACATTTGATTTTCGCCATAAAGGGACTTTTCTGTGTATTAACGCTTTTCAGTGTAAAAACCAAAATACAAAGGAAAGACACCCGAAGTGATGAAGCCGGACCCGAAAGGGAATTATAAGTGCGATTTATAAAATTTGAGTTCCGTAAGCGGGATTTCAGGTGGGCCTTAGCCGGGAAATGGTATTGGACCGGCTCCGCCTGATCCTATACAATGAGCGACACATGGCTAGCGGAGGAGAGAGGAAAATTGGCTTTTCGGGCAAGTAACCTCTGTACCTTTAAGCCACCCGAAATTGCATATTAATCGTTGGATCGGAGATCCCATAGATCGACGGTGGGGCTTGTGAAAGTGACCCAAGGTGGACTCGATATGATTATAGGGTGGATGCGATAAATTTTCAAGTCCAATAGAAAGAGCTATGTCGAGTTTTTCACGTATTTCCTGTGTATTTGGGATTTTACCCAAAACGCTTATGCATTGCGATATGCTGCATAATGGCGGACCCAATAGGGATTTTAGGGGCGATTGAATGGAATTTCACGTTTGAATTTCACATCCGATAGTGTATTTTCTAGAGATCTCTGTGTAATTAAATTTTCTCCGTTTTTGGGTTTTTGCCTAAGAGAAGGCCCCAAAACCTCTGTAACCGCTCCAGATCCTCATGCCACGCTGCAAGCAAGCGTTTTTACAGGCAATGATGCATTTTGAAGCCACAGAGCTGCAGAGCTAGATGGCTAGTCGAACTGAAAAGGAGCAGGGAAGTCGCAAAGGCGCAGAGAGATGATGATACGCAGAGAAACGGATGGGGTAGCCGAAATGCCAGAAAAGTACCTCAAAGGAGGTAGAGAGCTCAATTGAGAGCATGCAGAAGCAAGAGAGCAGAGAGAGTGAAAAGCTAATGCGCAAAGCAGTTGAGGGAGTCTTTTGGAGTCACTTGGAGGTCAAGTGAAAAGCCAGAGAGCTGAAAGTTGCAGAAAGACAAAGCCAAAGCCAAAGCCAAAGAATCCAAAGCTAAAGAGCCAAAGCTAGAGCCGAGAGCCAGAGCCAGAGACAAGCGCCAGAGCCAGAGCCAGAGACGAGCGCCAGAGCCAGAGCCAGAGACGAGCGCCAGAGCCAGAGCCAAAGCGAGAGTCTAGAGCCAGAAAGTTGAGAGCTTCAGAGCCAGGGGATAAGATGGTGTTCTGAACCCATTGTGTTCTGTGTAAACTAGTGGAGTTGAACATGGAGCTTGTAAAAGAACTTAGACCATAATCCCAGAGAGCCTAGTTGAGTTGATTAGAGCTCAAGGAGGTGTAGCCCAAGAGTTTTGGGTGAACTCCACATTAAACTTGTTGTCTTATGTGTGATGTTCATTTGCTGCATTGTTGCACTATTATATGTTTTATATCAGTTTAAGAAAACCAATTTACAGCACATAAACAATTTAAAACAACCATAAGCATACACGTTATTTTCAAGCACATATTTAATTTTGCATTGGTTAATCATAAAGACTTGGGAATATTGAAGCTTTGAAAGTGGGAGAGGTGCTTGTAAGTTAGACAAGAAGCCTAAGTGCCCCATTTTCAAATCAGGTGGTATTAAAGCTTAAGATTGGTTAACCTCACCTTTAAGAAGGTGATATTAAAGTTGGGTATACCAAAGCAAGTGGTATCAACTCAGAATGCTTGATTGACAGAGCAAAGATTGCTTGTCTGAAGGGTGTTTGACAATCGAATCCTTGACTGATTGATTGCCTGATTAATTGTATGCTTGTTTTGCAGACTGACTATTGTTTGAGTTTGCAGAGGTGAAGGGAAAGCTATTGATAGCTCATTCCAGGAAGGACAAGAAGGAAGAAGGGCTGAAGGCATTCTTCTTATCCCAAAGGACCTCAAAGAAATCCTTGAAGCACAAGAGGTTTGTTGCAAAAGGTTGCTGAATAACCTCTTTATTAATCTTGTTTGAAGTTCTTTGTTCATTTGCATAATGACAACTTCTACAAGTGAGTCCTCAAATTCCCCTTTCATCACAAGATCCTTTGATGAAGACATGAAGCAAAAATTGTTCACCATGATCGATATGGTGAGGGAAATGTATGAGGATGGAAGGAAGAGTATCATACTTAGAGAGAAGTTGAATTCCGTGGAGGAAGAGAAGCAGATGCTTTCTGACAAATTGTAGGAAATGGAGATGCAATTTCATATTGCAAATATGAACCTGAAAAGGATGCATGAGTTGGAGACACAACTCTTTGTTGCCAAGGAAGCCTTAGTCAAGTATCAGCTTGAAGAAGAGGTAAACCATTCTAGTTTGTCTTCAAATTCTTCTAAGAATGCTTAGATTGGTTCTTTTGAAAAACATACTAGAGGCATAGGTTCCAAGCTAATGTCCAAGATGGGCTATGAAGGAAAAGGCTTGAGTAAACATGCACAAGGTATTGTTGAGCCAATAATAGTTGAGGAAAGGCCTAAGTAGTTGGGTCTTGGCTATGGACAGGCTTATGGAGAGAGTTCCAAAGATGCCATGAAGACCATTCAAACAACTCCAAGGAGGAGTTGCATTGCAGGTCTTCAAAAGTGTGAAGATTGTATTAAGGAGGAATGCAATAGCTTGAAACATCATTTGCAAGATGTAGGTGTTCAGAATCACACACTTGAACCAGAGAGTTGTGAAAACTCTAACAACCTTGAAGAGATTGATGGTGTTCCAAAGGGAGCCACTTCTTCATTCAATTCACCTCCTCATAAAGACAATAAAGGTGAAAGAGAAAGGTATAAATCTGGCTCTAGACATATTCCTTTTGATTATGTAAAGCATGGTAAATTTCCACATAGATATGGGGAAAGAATTGCATGTTCCTTTTGTGGTTTGGATGACCATCATGTTTCTAGATGTTGGAAGAGAATGGCCACATATAGGAAAATTTTGAAGGAAAAGAAGCAAGAAGCCAAAGGTCCATTGGACAAGGCAAATCATGATGTCAAGAGGATGCACATGTGTTGCAATTACTGCCATAAACAAGGACATCTTGCTAAGAGGTGTTGGACTCTGAATCCAATAATGCTTCAACCAAAGCTGAAGAAAGTGGAAAGAGAAGATGGCAGAAATGGAAAGGAAGTTTCCATGATTGATGTGTTTCATGATGATTCACATGTTGATGCTGATGTGTAGACAAAGGTAGTACCTTTGAAAGGGATTGGTGAGAAATGGTTAGATTTCTTATCCAATTAAGATTGCATATCTATTGATGCATCTATTTGCATTTCTTTGTTAATGGAATGCAAGTTGCAAGACTTTACCAAGAAGGTGAATGGGAGAAGTTGAGTAGGAGGCTCACTTTGTTGCTGCAACATTATATTTCATTTCAACTTCAAAAGTACAATGTGCTTAAGTGGAACTTGAAGAATGAAATACATGCATGAGCATGAGATGCATGAACACAGTGATGTTGATGATTTCCTTGTATTTAAACATGTATGTCTAATTAATTGCAGGGTTTCTTGCTTTGACAATGCTTGTGATGTAATCTTGACTTGGGAGAAGTTAACTTGGTCTCCAAGATGGAGATAATAATGAAGTGTTTCATTTTTTGAAAAAGAGTCCTAACGGTCTTTTTCTACATGCTTGACTTGAAGGGTCATTTGTTTTAAAGGCATGTTTGTGGGCTTGTTGTCTAGTCCATCATTTGTATGCAGATGTAAGACATGGAGGTGTTCACGAGATGTGAAATCTGTTTCTTTTGTTGAAACATGAGTTATACCATCCAATTGTTGTCTGTATTTCTGTTGTTGCTAACAGTGGTTGCTGACAGCTTTTCAAATAGGTACAAATTAGAATTTTGTGGAGCAGGTGTACTTCACATTTGTTTGAGCCACCTTAGATCAATGATCAAGGCAGAGAAGTTCAAACTAGCTTCTGTGACCATTTCAGCAGGAGTTCTGCAGGAAAACAAGGAGGAAGACAGTTCTTCCCAAGAGGACCAACATATCCATGAAGGAAAGTGGTCAAAGGCTTTGATTTAGAGACACTATGCAAGGCAAGTGTATGGAGGCTGAAAGAAGAGGGTATTGTTACTCTCATTTACTGTTCATATCAGTATATCAGTCTTTTGGAGACCAAAAGTTTTTTAGTGGGAAGTGTGATCCAAAATGGATTTTGGATAGACTCCTAAGTCTAAGTGTTCCTCACAAAGGAAAATGAAATTCCAAGGAAGTTCCTAGAAATAACCCCATGGCAGAGATCTTTTCATTTTGAATCAACTACAACTTGAATGGGAAAAAATGGACTTAGGATGCATAAGTTTTCGCAGAAATAAGACGCCCTTTGTTCTTTGGAAAAAGAGGCAAAATACCCTAAAAAGGGAAAAAACCCTTATAAAGGGAAATCGCATTGGAGATCGCCCAAGAGGTAAACTTAAGAGGAAAGGGAAGGGACCCCCGATCTCCGATCTCCGATATATCAGGTTGGAGATAGGCCTGTGTTCGATGGCAGGACCCCGGGTAATGCAATTGCGATCACCGATATCGGCGGATCGGTGTTGGTGATGCCATGAGTAAAGGTAAGGACCTCGGGCCGCTGTGATATTGTGATTGCCGATATCAGCGGATAGACATTGGCAATGGCATGAGACAAGGGACGGACCCCTGGGCCAATGCGACTTGTGATTGCAATATATCTCAAATGTTGTGTCACAACGATATAAAGGGGCGATAACATGCTGGACCCAACAGATTTATAAGCACGACTTTATAACATTTGATTTCCACCATAAAGGGACCTTTCTGTGTATTAATTCTTTTCGGTGTAAAAATTGAAATACAAAGGAAAGACGCTCGAAGCGATAAAGTTGGACCTGAAGGGGAATTATAGGCGCGATTTATAAAATTTGAGTTCCATAAGCGGGATTTCAGGCGGGCCTTAGGTGGTAAATGGTATTAGACTGGCTCTACTCGCCTTTTCAGGCGAGTAACCTCCGTACCGTTAAGCCACCCAAAATCGCATATTGACCATTGGATCTGAGATCCCATAGATCGACAGTGGGTCTTGTGAAAGCGACCCAAGGCGAACCCGATATGATTATAGGGTGGATGCGATAAATTTTCAAGTCCGATAGAAAGAGTTCTATCAGGTTTTTCACGTATTTCCTGTGTATTTGGGATTTTACCCAAAACGCTTATGCATTGCGATATGCTACCTAATGGTGGACCCAATAGGGATTTTAGTGGCGATTAAATGGAATTTCACGTCCGATATTGTATTTTCCAGAAATCTCTGTGTAATGAAATTTTTTCCATTTTCGGGTTTTTGCCTAAGAGAAGGCCTCGAAACCTTTGTAACCGCTCTAGATCCTCATGCCACGCTACAAGCGAGCATTTTTATAGGCAATGATCATTTTGAATCCATAGAGCCGCAGAGCCAGATGGCCAATCGAACTGACAAGGATCAGGGAAGCCGCAGAGGCGCAGAGAGATGATGATACGCAAAGAAACGATTGGGGTACCCGAAAAGCCAGACAAGTACCTCAAAGGAGATAGAGAGCTCAATTGAGAGTAGGCAGAAGCAAGAGAGCAGGGAGAGCGAAAAGCTAATGCGCAGAGCAGCTGAGGGAGTCTTTGGAGTCACTTGGAGGTCAAGTGAAAAGCCAGAGAGCTGAAAGTTGTAGAAAGCCAAAGCCAGAGCCAAAGAAGCCAGATATGAAGAGCCAGAGCCAGAGCCGAGAGCCAGAGCCAGAGCCGAGCGCTAGATCTAGAGCGAGAGCTAGAGCTTAGAGCTAGAGCCGAGAGCCAAAGCTAGAGCCGAGCGCCAGAGCGAGAGCGAGAGTGAGAGCTTAGAGCCAAAAAGCTGAGAGCTTCAGAGCCAGGGGATAAGATGGTGTTCTGAACCAATTGTGTTCTATGTAAACCAGTGGAGTTGAGCGTGGCGCTTGTAAAAGAACTTAGACCATAATCCGAGAGAGCCTAGTTGAGTTGACTAGAGCTCAAGGAGATGTAGCCCAAGAGTTTTGGTGAACGCCATATTAAACTTGTTGTCTTATGTGTGATGCTCATTTGTTGCATTGTTTCACTGTTATATGTTTTATATCAGTTTAAGAAAATCAATTTACAACACATAAACAGTTTAAAACAACCATAAGCATACACCTTATTTTCAAGCACATATTTAATTCCGCATTGGTTAATCATAAAGACTTGGGAATATTTAAGCTTTGAAAGTGAGAGAGGTGCTTGTAAGTTAGACAAGAAGCCTAAGTGCCCCATTTTCAAATCAGTTATGGTGTAAGACCTAAAACTGCTTCTGATTAGCCAAGAGTTTGTCTTCATTAAAGGTTTACATTGAAGGTTAGTTTGATTTCAACACCAACCTTTTCATCCTCTTCACACATCAACTATAACTACCCACTCGACTATGATCTCCTTAACCCTAGAAACTAATTATTAAATCACTCTATTCATTTCACATTCTCTACCATCCACCTCTTCAATGAGATAAAAAAATCCATGATGCTATCCCCCGCACCAACTTGAATCAAAAGCTCAAATTTGCACAACGATTCTCCTCATACTACAAATCTAGAGCTCAACCCTTCCATCCCAGCTACTACAATGCATTCTATTACCTCATTATTATTTGAGCTACTGAATTAATTTTTGAAATACTAAGAGGGGGGAGAATCAATATTTTTTAGAAATTAGTAACTTATTAATATTTTTCAGAGCATTAATTAATCTTCAACATCAATTAAAAACATAGATGAGTAGTAAACAATAGATACAATAATTTTAGGTGGAAACCTCGTACGGGAAAAAAAACACCAAACGCTTTTCTAATAATTTTGTGAGTACATAAAAATGCTTTAGCTCCAACTGAAAGGGAAACCCCAGCTCCATAATTCTCTAGCAAAGCATTCAATTTTCAATATCCCACTGGAAGGACGCTCCAACACCCTGGTTTTATCAACAATCAACTGAAAGGATGCTCCAATGCCCTTGTAAGATCCAACTCACCCTAGCACCACCCTACCACCTTGATGTGTTTTCAGGTTCCAACCTGAAGGTGACTCCAACCACCTACCTATTACCACCCAGCCACCTTGAAATTGAATTTTGGTAAACTTTTGTGAGCTCTTGTACCAGGTGAAATGACCCACTTTACAATAGTGTTACACTAAAATTTGTCACCATGACTATCTGCAGTTAGTATGGGTCCATCAACAGTCATACTATCCTCCTTGTCAAGCCTTATACCTCTGCTCTCCATGTCAAACTTCAAGAAAGAGAGAAAGTCATTAAAAATCATGTTTATCTCTGGGTACGCAGGTTCTCTCTACCTTGCCTACGTGTACGCATTCCAAGCTCATTGTAACTGCGTACTTGTACGCTCTGTAAGCCAAGGGATGGGTGCGTACTCCTGTAAAGGTCAAAAGGCACGAGTTTCATCATAAAAAAGTTACTTGTAGTCATTTCTAGAGCATTCTAGAAGATTGTTTGACGTGTATTGAGTGCCTCCAGATGGTTCATGCATCCCTATGAAAGAGGAACTTATCCCATCAAGGGAGGAGCTACCCCATCCAAAAGAGGGAGTATCCCATTGATGTTGGACCTAAATAACTTCCTCTAGAACACTATAAATACAGGCATTGGGCTAGAGGAGGGGAGGTTGAAAGCTGAACATTCCCAAGGGTAGATGTTGCTGGAATTAGGACTTCCTTGTAGAAGCTTGTGAGGAGAGATTACCATCCTTTCTTGTTTCATTTGGAAGTGGGTGAGCTTGTCAAAGTAGAGGAAAACTCTTGCTGGAGCCTGGGAGGAACTTGCACAACACCAAGGCTCAGGTTGTAATGGTTTCTTTTTTGTTTCCTTAATACAAATAAGTCCATTCTTCTCAATGATTTGTTGTTAATGAATTGTTTCATATACTCCTTGGTCTATATGTTGAATATGCTTTGTTTGATGGAATATTTAGGTGTTATGTAATCGTTTGATTGTTAGTGTATGCAGGTTTCAAAGTGAAGGAGGAGCTCATCTGGATCAACGAAACTAGGCTACTACAACAAGCGTTGGACCTAAGGTAAGATCGAAAAACACTTGGTTTCTCATAGGATAATGTATATTTAGAGAAGGATTGCTCTTACTTGTTTTGTTTGTCACTAGAGAGTCTTAGACTCCTAGGAAGGTTAGTTTTGTCAACAAAAATAACTCTTTCCGCATGACAAATTGGCGACTCCACTGGGGAATCCATTGATGTGCTTGATTTTTC
>APFE031361460.1:154226-170948 GCA_000404065.3 Pinus taeda | reverse complement strand
CTCATCTGGATCGACGAGGCTAAACTACTACAACAGCGTTGGACTACAGGTAGGATCTAAAACACTTGATTTCTCGTGTGATAAATGCATGTTTAGAGAAGGATTGCTCTTAATTGTCTTGTTTGTCACTAGAAAGTCTTAAGCTTCTAGGGAGGTTGGTTTTGTCCGCAAGATTAACTCTTTCCGCATGACAGGTTGTTCATAGCCCTGGTCATTTTTCTGCAATAGAACTGCAACTATTGTGTGCTCAGAAGCAAAAGAAAACAAGATGAAATCTCTATCAAATTTAGGACTAATTAACACAGGTGTTTTAGTTAAGGCTAGTTTAATGTCTTCAAAGGATTTTTTAGCCTCAACAGTGCATTTTATAGGCGAATTGTTTTTCAGCATATTGTTAAGTGATCTAATTCATTCTGCTAGATTAGATATAAATCTTCTAAGAAAGTTAATTTTTCCTAAAAAAACTTGTAACTCTCTGATGTTCCTTGGGTGTTGTATTTGCAAGATGGCTTCTATTCTAGTAGGGTCTATTCTTATACCATCTTTTGAGATAATGTGACCTAACAACTTTCCTTATTCTAACCCAAACAAAAACTTCTTGGGGTTTAAAGAGATTCCATATTTCCTGCATTTAATAAAAACTTGTCTTAGATGATCCAAATGTTGATTGTAAAACTTTGAAAAAATAGTAATGGCATCTAAGTATATCACAAGGAAATCATGAATTTCTTTTGCAAAGGCTCCATCCATAGTCCTCTGGAAAGTGGCTCCTGCATTCATTAGCCCAAAAGGCATTTTCACATACATAAATGTGCCCCAAGGAGTAGTGAAGGCAGTTTTTGGTTGGTCATCTCGATGAACCAGGATTTGATTGTAACCAAAAAACCCATCCAACAAAGAGATTCTGGTTTATCCAACTACCCTTGGTAAAATGTGATCCATTTTTGGGAGAGGGTAGTTGTCTTTTAGTGACACTTTATTGAGATTTCTGAGATCCACACAGAGTCTGATCTCACCAGTTTTCCTCCTTGTTGGAACCAAGTTTGAGACCCAATTAGAAAACCTGATTGGTGCAATTATTTTGGCATCATACATCCTCTGAATTTCTTTTTCAATTGAGGGTAATAAGACAGGATTGATCCTTATAAGTTTTTGTCTAAAAGGCTTTTGATTTTCTTTAATAGGGATTATGTGTTGGATAATGTTGGTGTCATAGGATTTGAGGTCCTCATAACTCCAAGCAAAAACATCCTGAAATTCGTTCAACAACTCAATGTATTTTACTTTTTCAAAGGGAGGTAATGATTTCGAAAGTTTGATCAGTTTAGGATTTTTACTGGTGGCTATATTACATTCCTCTATATCAAACCTTACTGGTTCCATTTTAGGTTCCCTAGGAGCATCATTTGAATCAAATAAATCTTCCATAGGGGTTAATCCCTTTAGTAAGAAGTTATCCTTGAGATTAATTACTTCGGTTTCTTCACTTATTATTTCATCAATCTCAATTTCCTCTAAGTTGTCTACATTTGACTTGGTAAATTTAGTTGGGTTAAATCTATCTAGTTCATCACCTTCTATCTCATTTATTTCTAACTCATCCTTAGAATCAGGATCTATGGATGTATCAGTATCTATGTTGTTATTTATAAACTCTTCTTCTAAAATTAAAAAGTTATTTATTTGTCTATCACTAGAAAATACTTGCCAATTCTTCAAATTATCTGGAGTTGTAGGTCTATGCCTAACTTTAGCAGTGTACTGATGATTAGGTTGGAAGGGAAACTTGCAAGTACTGGCAAACATTTCTAAACTATGAGCTTGCATATTATGTTTTCTAGGGTTTACTGCAAGTTTTGTTTCTAGGAGAGTATTAAGTATTTATACAATAGTTTCTCTATAAAAACTTAATCTCCCATGACAGAAACTCTTTTAGCTCCTAGATTCCTAACTAACTTAAGACCTAAAATTAATGCCTCATACTCGGCCATATTGTGTTAGTACATTTAAAATTCAGTCTGTATGCATGGTCTTCTGAGTGATTATTCTCCAAATTATATATCCACACTCCTTCTCCTACTCCAAACTTATCGACTGACCCATCAAATTCAAGATGCCATAATATCTCATGCTCATAATTTTCACTATCTGTTGCAATAGAATTTTCATCACTTACAACAATTTGGCCGCTTTTTTCATTGAAAAATTCTGAAATTTGGTTAGTTTCAATTTGTGTAGAAACTGCAATTTCTTTTGGTTCTGTATTAATGTTGTCTGAAATTGTTTCTTGTGTTTGATCAAAATTATACAGGATAAAGGAATCAATGTCTAAGTGTACAGAGTAGATAGGAAAGTTTTGAGGCCGATCCTGGATACTTACCATATATTTCATTAAGGTTTCTCGATACAGTTTCTTAGGTTGTCCAAAAACAAAGATTGTTGCATATGACATATCTAGTTGTAAAGATCCCTGAAGTTTGGCTCCCCATGATCTAGATAACAACATGCCATACTGTGGTGGGATGTCAGCAACTACAATATCCATAAGGATGATTTTGGAAGGATATTGGACTAAAGTAACACACAAATCTTTAATCAATCCTAGAGACTTTACTTGACTAGAGTCAAATGAGAATAAGTCTTTATAAGGCCTTGTAATGTCTAGGTTTAATTTCTCCATTTCTGATTTGGGCATTAAGTTGTGGGAGGCCCCAGAATCCAACATTGCATTGGGTAGAATTTTGTCATGGATACTAAGGCTAATGTAGAAAGGTGGTACTCCTCCTTCTAGTGGTTTTCCATTAACATCTAGACCAAATAAGGGTTATGGTTGATCATCAAACAAATTGAAAAAATCCTCATTTTCGGAAATGTTTAGGGTCTGGTTTATTTGTGATTTTTAAGTTTCATTCTTTATTAGTTTTGTTAAAGGAACTGAAATCTTAAGCTTTTCTATCTCTGCTCCCAAATTGAATGGTGAAGAAACTTTTTTTGTTTGAAGATTTTGGGTTTTTGAAGCAGGGATCTAAGTACACTTGTCTTCCTTTCCTTTATTGGGGATCTCTTTATGTGGATTTTCAAATCTAGTGTTTTGGATTTTATCTACTAGTTCTTGAGGTGGAATTGAGGTTGATGGTTGATCATTAGAAGGTTGATTAGGGGTTATATCTACAATGGTGGGGCCAGAAGGATTCTTGTTCTGTCTAGGGAGAATCTGGAGGATTTTAGAAACCGGGGCTTCTTTGATTTTCTTAGGTTGATTTTGCATTGTTTTCTTGGTTTGGTCAAGGACATCAATGTTCTTTCTTTTTCTTAGGTTATACTATTTATGCACTTCAAAAATGGCATAATCATATCCTTGTTTATAATCAAATGACTCTCCATACTGGATTGTAATTGCTGCAACATATGTAGTTCCTGCTCATATTAGGTTAGAAAAATAGTATCTTCATCATTTAATCCCATTAAATTGATCTGTGTATCTTTTTCTGGGTCTTCAGGATGGGATGTTTCTGCATAATTTTCTTGAAAAGGAGGCCTAATGTTCTAATCCAGTCCATTTTTCCCAATGTTTTGATTTTAGTATTTTCTAACGTTTGGGTTTCTAACTGGAGGTGCTTGTTAGTTATCCCATTGGGGTTTCCTTTATATGTTATCTATTCTATCCATTAGTCTTTCCATACTTTTGGCTAAACTATCTATTTTGATGTTAGATGTTGAAGCTTCATCTTTAGTAGTTCCTCTCTTTTCATTTCTAACTCTAGCTCTTTTAATTAACAAGTTAGCTTCAACACTAACAACTACACTTTGCATTTCTTCTAATGTTGGGGGGTTTCTTTCCCTAAGTTGGAATGTCATATCTATGTCAAAACCATCAGGGAACTTTATTAATGCCAAGTCAGGTGGGGGTCTAAGATTAACTGGGATGGCATTATATATACTATTGAATCTAGTGCAGTAATCTCGAATAGTTTCATTAGATCCCCTTCTAGTATTTTCATATTCTGAAAGGATTTGTAGGGGATTCTTCTTCTTTTCCCATATGTTCAAAAATTGCTGATGGAATGCTTCTAAACTATCAATACTATTATCAGGAAATGCTCTAAACCATTTCCTAACATCACCAACTAAAGTCTGAGCAAATAGTCTCATTTGAACATCCACAATATCAATTTCATGTAGTTCAAAGTAATCTGTCATCTTATTGGCATGGTGTTTTGCAGTGTAATGTCATGTGCCATCAAATTGAATGATTTTTCTTTGGTAATATGTTGGCATAGCACCAAGTGGGGCAAGTAAAACAAGAGGAGCATATCTGTTTTCCATGGTTGTAGGCTAGGACGGGTTAAGAAGTGGATGAAGAGTGGATGAATAACCAGGACTAGTAGGTGGTGAATGGGAGATGATAGGTTGGTGAGGAAGAGTAGGTACAAATGGTGGTGAAGAATGGACTTCAGAAGCTATTATTGATGAAGTTGAAGGGAACAATGGTGAACTCAAATTGATGGAAGATTGTTCAGAAAGCTCAAGGGATGTGGAAGTATTAACAAATGATTTTGGAGATTTCAGAATGTACTCATCAATGGATTTGTTGGCCTGTTGAACTTCGAGGTCTGCGATGAATTCCGAATCTAGAACAGTTTCACTGAGTGCACTTTTAGATTTTGTTCTAAATAATGAAAGATCAACTAACTCATCAAATTCAAGTTCTTCTAGAAATAACCATTCATCAGGGCATGAATTAACTTTAACTAAAGGTGTCTGATTAACTAAACTTTCTTCTTTTTTGGATTTTCTTGAAATTAGGTTGGGATTATCAAATACTGGGGCAGGATTAGTGAGTCTTCCTGGAAGCTAGAATTTCACACTTTTTTAAATGTTTTTGTGAGATTTTTTGAAAGAACTTCTAACAATTGACTTTAAGAGGCTTAAAATAAAAATTTAGGATTTTCTTAAAGCTTTATTAAGACTAAGGATTCGAAGTTCCCCAGTATGGTCGCTACTATGTTATCACTCAGAACTTTTCCCTAGAATTTTTCAGAAGAAGGAAAGGACCGAGGTAACCACAAACCGATCTTTTAAGTATCGAATCTAGCCAACCTATGACTCAGAGAGGGCTCTCTCTATATGATTTAGCTTTGTTTGTTGGGATTTTAGGCTAGTTATGAAGGTTCAAGGGATTTTGATTTGTATTGAATGGTTAGATGGTGGAATCCTTAAAACAAATGGATAGACTCATGTCTTTGGACCATTGAGCTATGGAGTCAAAGGAGGGTAGCAGAACTAGAATTAGCTCACTAAAGGGAGTGTTCAAAGGGCAAGCTAGCAGAGTAAATTGCATGTCTTTTGGGTGGATGGGTGAAATGAATCTTAACCAGGGTGAGAGAGCACTTAAGAATTCTCAGACTGGGATTAAGATGAGGAACAGAGGATAATCATGAATAAAGGGAAATTAAGAATCCTTTGTTATAGACTACAAGGAGACTACCTAGACTAAGGCACATTTAAGAATTCCTTAATTTAGATAATTATCAGAAAACATTAAAATTCATAATAGTTAAAACAGAGTGCATTGAAGCAAATTCTGAGATATCATTCCATATTATAGCATTCAAATTTCAAATACATTAAAGATTGTGGAAAATTTTTAAAATAACAACACAAGAGAAAATACTTGTCTTCACTTCGCTCTACACATGAATCCAGTGAAATGTCTTGTCTTTATTCATTAATCCAGCTTGCTAGTCTAAACAGTGATAAAATAGCTTATAGTCTTTGATCAAAAAGGTGTATAGAAATGTCTAAGAATCCACCCTACATACTTCGAATGGTGAAGTATTTATACAAAAACTATTACAAAATATCTCAAAGAAAACTTGAGATTTATTTTAGGAAATACAAATATCTTCTTGCAAGAAGATAGAGACAACTATTGAACTATTTCATGTTGTCCCTTTTCTTGTGGTACTGCTGGCTTTTATGGTAGTATGGGCTAGCCCTTTATGCTGGCTTGTAGTTGTGGTCTTTTATGCTAGAATATTCTTCAACTTTTATCTTTCACCTGATACTCTTTGACCTTGTTGTCTTGTTTTCATCTATTTACCTGGCTGCTCTATTTTTACTGTGCAGTAACGTTTTACTATATATTTATCACAGTAAATAAGTCATGCTTTCCCACCATTATGCCTCAGGTAATTTTACATTCATCATCCTCCTATATATCTCATCATCTTCGGTATACTTGGCAAAGTTGGGCTTGGTGATGAATAAGTGCTTAATCTCATGCTGGAGAAAAAACAAGTTCTCGAAGGTGTTATACAAAACTTTTCCTATTGGTAGTGATTTTATAGATGAAGTGCTAGCTTGTTCTTTAGCCAAGTGCGTAAGTCTATTATCATAGTCCAGTTGTGTCATGAGTTTGTCATTAATGACCAATGGACTGGGTAATCCTTTCTCCCTCAAAATTTGGAATTTGGCCATGAATCTCTCAATGGCCACCTGCATGGTATGGCACTTTTCTTCTAAGTTCAGCATCAGGTTTCTTTTGGAAAGGACCTTCCTTATTTCCAAAATGGTTTCAGTCTTGTCTTCTATATTGAGCTTCTGAAGCTCATATCTATTTTTGCTATTAAGGAAATGGATGAATCTATTGACATCCTCTGGCATGTCACCCAATTCTTCCTTGACTTTTTGAATAACTACTGTAGCTATCTTCATTAGTTTTGTTTGCTCAAAAATAACTTGAATAGATGGCCAAAAATCCTTGAAAGAGTCAATGATATTGGCCCATAACAGTTCCTTGGCTTGCCCAAGTGGTTTCTCTAATGTCAAGTATTTCTCCAAGGCTTTGGCCCTTTCACTCATTCTGTTGGCCTTCTGAGTTTCTTCCTTTTGCATAATCTGTGCAAGTTTATAATCAATCTCTAAACTTGCCACCTTTTCCTTCAGTTTATTCATTTCTATAGCTTGAATTGACATCTCTTCTATGGCTCTAACTAATCCTGCTACCTTTTCTCCTAATGCATCTACTGCGGCTGTAGACTCTGTTGCAATTGGCAATGATGTGGTAGGTGGAGCTGTTGGTGCAAGTGAATCTGCCAGTGTAGAAGGGACCGTTGTAGATACAATAGGAATGACCTTTGCAGAAGTTGATGCAATGTTAGTTTTCTTCAATTGGATCAAGTTATCCAATTCTTTCTCTGTTTCATTTAGTTGATCATTGAGCTTTAGGACCAAGTCCATCAAGTCTTCATGTTTGGTTTGGTTATCTATGACTTCAAGTGTTTGAGGATGTTGCAGCTGGGGAGTTTTCAATTACTTCTTTAGTGCAAAAAAATCATCATTCTTCTTCTTTATCAGCTGCTTAGTAGCTTTAATATCCTTGGTATTGTGTCCCAATTCAATAATTAAGTCTTCCAAGGACTTAATCCTCATATCCTTGGCCTATGAGGAGGCCTTATCCAACTGAAACTGTGTTGAGATGTTGTTTACTGAATTTTGTAGCTGATGGGCAGCTATGGCTTTACCTGTTAGGGTGGAGTATATCATCTCTCCAGCCTGTTTATGCAGTTCTATTTGGTCTATGGGATGAATATCCCTTTCCAGCACTTCAAAGTCAACCCTCTTGTAATCTGATGATGTTTTGGGCTGCTGATTTGTAGGCTTGATAAAGGACATCTATAGCTTTCCTTCCTTGATGTATAAGGCTGATATTAGCACTGTTTGATTTGTTACAGTGAGATTTAGGTATTGAGCATATGTTTGGGCTTTAAGTCTCTCATTTCTCATTTTGATTTCCTTATACTTGTCCTTTATGCCATGGTCTTTGTCTGCAAGCCTACTGAAGGAAGATACTTCCACACTAAGATACCTTTCCAACATCTGAGTCTGTGATGTGGAAGGCTCTTGTATGTCTTGAGATGGAGTTGTGGGCATCCTTCTGTCTACCTGTGTTGATCATTCTATGTATTCCTGTTAAGAGGTTGGATTAAGCCTTTGCCTCTTACTGTGACTGGTTTCCTGCTACAAATTAGAGGTGTCCATTCCTGAAGTGGAAGCTCCCTCTCTATTTATTTTTGGATTTTTCTCATCATTCTGGGGAGTTTGTGTGACTGGAGGATGCTTATGGCTCTTTCTTTCTATTTTGGTACCTGCAGAAAAGAGCTCTCATCTAGCTACTTTTCAAAATCAACCATAGCATTTTTTGCATCTACCTTTGTGCTGTCACTGTCTACTAAGGTATTTTCCACCCATCCTGTTTGATTTTCATATGCCTCTATTTCTGGTATGGGGTGGTGGATAACCTTTTGCCTTTTCTTGGTAATGAATTCTAAAGGTTCATATCCCCATACAAAACTCCATTGGAATTTCAAGCTTTGCAGGATCAGGTCTGCCTTTTTCCATGCCTCTTTGGAATTGCATATGAAGAGACCTAACTAGTCTTTGATTTTGAAATTGGCCTTCTTTTGGGCATTGACAAAGTTGACCTCATCTACATTGATGATCTCTCTATAATATTCTAAGGCAAACAACCTCATGGGGATGTATCTTGGCAACTTATATTGTGCAAGCAGGCAACCATATATTCTTATTTCTGTGTGATTTTGGTAAAGGTACCAATCTCCCACTTTGGTTTGCTTGGAAAGTTGGAGGACTCTTTTTATCTCTGGACTTATCCTAGGTGGAGGATTTCCAATGAACATGGTCATGATTGGATACACAAAAGAATCTATGAAGTCAGAGTATGTATATGGGGATCTAAACTCATGGAAAAGTGGGGTCCAAAAAATGACAAATTTGGGCTGGCCCATGGTGTCAAGTTTCTAGAGAGTGAAAGGAAACTTATCCAACTGATAATACAAAAATAGATGGTACAATACAGAGGAGTATTTGAATAATCTCTCATTTCCCATTCTTGTGAACTGCTCATGCATTCTATCATCTATGAAATTGGCAAAGTCATATATGGTTGCAGCAAGAATGAGTTCATTAATGTATTCACTGGTAGAGTAACCCAAAACACATGATATCATGGTTACAATGTTCTAGCCCCATTTAGAGAAAATAGTTGATACATATGGAAGGGGGTCCTTAGGGATGTGTTTTTCCTCTCTAATGAAGGTTTGAAACAACTGGGCCAATCTTGATGGGCTTAACTTGGGATACTAGTCCAACAGGTATCCAATTGAGAGAGGGGTTATGTTTGGCCCTGGTTGGAACTGCAACATTTCATTAATTGACGCAGTTGTGATAGTGAAAAGAACCTTCTGGTCATGAGACATTATGGCTCTATGGTTCAGAACGTAGCATGCATAACACATATGAACAACTTCTGGAAAGATATGAACTTGGGGGAACTTGTATCTGGGTAAATTTGACTCCCAGAGGCCAATATCATCTGTATGGTTCAAGTATCTATCTTTTCTTAAGAAATGGATTTTAAGCAGGAGCTCTATTGGAGTTGTGTCTTTGATTTGGAAGTCCCTGTCAGCTAGGGGAAGGTGTGTTCGGTGTGGAGCATGATTATCTTCTGTATTCAAAGGCTTCAACCGGATGTATACCCCAAGAAGATTATACACCCCTCCACACGAGGGGTGGGGGTGGGGTGCAAGGGGGACTTGTCCCCCTTGTGGGGGTCCGAGGGGGCTAATCCCCCCCGGGTGGGGGGTCTAGAGGCCAGCGGTCCCCTGGCAGTGCCCCCGAAGCTAAAAATAGATGTAAACTTGCCTTGAAAAATTCTAGTAATTTCTAGTCAATCTAGGCCATTCATTAGGTGAATGATCTGACGGTACAAGTTATGTTTAGTTTAGGGTTTTTTGCCTTAGAAGGCAACCCCTCACTATATATGAGGAAATTGTATTGCGTCTATGTATATCTGTGTTCTGAGTGAGGAAGAGAGAGGAGATTGAGAGTGAAGAGGGTGTTACAGCAGATCTACTGTAGGTTGTATCTCTTCAGTTTGCTAGATAATATAAAAGGAAGGACTGGTTGCTTCTCCGTGGACATAGCCCAAATTGGGTGAACCACATATATCTATGTCTCTCTTGTTTTATGCATTTTTTGTGTTTATATTTCTGCAATATTTTATGTGTTTCATTGCTCTGTAATATATAATTTTCTAACAAGGTGGTCGAGGTCTAAGTGTGGAGTGGTAATGGGTCTAACTTCCATAGAGACAGGGGCAGCCATAATTCAATTCTTGTGGATTTGAATTATGCTCTCGGGGGGTTTATCAGTGGTTTTGAGACTTTTCAGAGGGTTTAGGTGAGTAGTTTATAAAATTGGCAGTATTATTACTCAATTTCTTAATTTAAAATACTGCATAGGCTAAAGGTCTTGAAATTTGCAGTGGTAAGAGGTAATTTTGGGTGAAATACGTGGAATTGGGAAAATTCGATCTGAAAACGGTGTTTCACGGCCGCTGCATTGGTTGTTGTGGTCCTGGTATGGTCTAAAAAGGTTGGTTGGGCTGTCTGTGGCATCTTCTGGAGCGGAATTGGAAGTCTATGGGTAATTTCGACATTTACAGTGGTAGCAATGGTTAACATAGCTTACAAAGGGAATGCATGGAAAAAAGGGCAAAAGAGGGCTTCACGGCCTTTTATAAAGAAAATGACTAATTTTGGCAGGTTCACTTTCAGATGAATAGTTGACGGTTTTCGGTTAAATGGGGGAAGCAGTTTTGGAGGGCCATCACACTGCTTTTGTGGTGCGGGAAGTTTTTAGGAGGGGTCACCTGACGCCATACATCATCTGACATGTAGCATTAGGGGCTGAGAGAAAAACCACTTTATCGGGTGGTTATTGTTCAGCCATCGGGCGCAGCCGATATGGTTGTGCACTGTTGGATGTGGGGGAGGGATGATCAACAGTAATCAGGAGGAAAAATCTGTGTGGGGGGAAATGGTGGGAATTGATGGGGGGCCCAAGGGTTTAATTATGGAAATTCTGGATTAGTTTAGGGACTAATCCTGGGTTAAATGATCAGGCCGAGTTTAGTGAGGGATTAAGGAGTCGGGTGAAGCTGACATGAGATTAACTTAAGTTTTACCGGGGTTAGGTAAATTAAGTGAAGTTATATCGGGATAAGGGGAAATTTATATTAGTTTTTATTAAAACTAAGGGGTTGGGGTATTTTATATAGGGTTTTAATTATTTAGGAGAAAAGGATTATAATGGGTTTATATAATAAAGTTAGTTAATTAATATGAAAGTGATGGCAGAGTGGGTTTTCTTAAGTAAAAAGGGGTTAAGTGTATGTGATTACGCATTTAGATTTATACTTGGGATAAAAACTTTTGGTGGGTTTTTTGTGTGAAAGGGTTTTATATAGGGGGTTCCCATTTTTTCTAGGTAAATGATGTCAACCATAAGAAAGTGTGATTTTATTAGGGAAATGAGGGGAAATGGAGGGAGAGGAAGGGGGAATGTGTTTTCATGAAGGGGATTCTAGTACTTGTCTCCCTAAGTCATTAAGCCAAGGGTTCGGTCCCTCCAAAAGTTAGAGAAATGATCTCAGCCTTTTTGACTTGTAGGATTTAAGTACTAGAACTTATTTATGGGAAATTAGTGAGGTAAAGGGGTGAAATGAATGAAGGGATGTTAAATAAACCATATTGTGAACCATTGTCTTTGCTTTTTTTACTGCTTATGCTCATTTGAAAGATGCATTTAAAACAATGACATAAGTTCTTTTGTGTAATCACATGATATTTTTGCAACCTTTCTACTACTTACCTATTCACTCATCCTACCATTTTTTCTTCATTTTATTTGAGTGCATTTAGGCTAGCAAACCCTTATCAAATATTTTTCTTTTACAAAGAAAACTATCTAATTCTAACCTTATATCATCCAAGGGATTAGATTAAACTAATGAGCTCCTTTTATTTACAATACCTATCTAATGATCTGCCAAGATTAAACTGTTTGGTCAGATTTTGTTCACTAACTATAAACATAAAATTCAAAGCATGGTATAATCAAGATTAAACAGTTTGATTACCATGGATTGTGGCATGAGTAACAAGCTGCACAAAATCATTTATTATGCATAAAAGTAAATAGTAGTGGCATTTTGACTTGCACACTTTCATGGTCTCCTTTTGTCTTTTGGGGTTCATATATCTTTCCTTTTTGACCTTTTCTTACTCTTTTTGTCCTTCAATTATTCTTTTAGGACACACGCTCTTTAAATTTTTTAATTTTTTAATATGGAAAACATTTGCAGAAAGCAAAGGTATGTACAATATTACAAGGTTTCACCTTAGTCATTCAAAATTATGACTCCTATTGGTATAGGAAAGTAACAACCCCCCTACTGAAAGTGTTGCTCATCCTCTGAGAATCTCAATCGATATTCATATCCTTCATAGCTCTAGTGGCCTCCCTGACATCCCATGCCTCTATTGTGGTTTCCTCTTCTTGTTCATAGAAGCCTATTTTCCTTTCTACCTCCTCCCACTGCCTCTTTTCTTCTTCTTCCTTCCTTCCTTCTAGCATTCCTAAGAGTAGTGGTGGATTGAGTTTTAGGCCAATCTAATTGACTTTCAGCCTTTGCATAGATTTCTTGTACATGGGTGTCCTGTTTAGTGCTTCTCTTAATATTTGAGGAGAGTGGTACTCTATTATCTTTAATCTGTATGGAAATGTGTTCCATCTCCTCAAGAAAGCATGTATGCCATCATCCCCTAACAGGCTGAACATGTCCTCAAATTGTGAAATTGCTTACTCTTGGGCAACAAGATATCTAGGTGCAAGCTGATGATCATTGGAAATCAAATTATGGGTATTGATGAGGGCCATGGGATCTCATTGTTCAACTTAATTCATAAGAGGTTCAATTTCCTCTCTTGCCAATATCTTCTTCATCTCTGCAACCCTTAATTCCTCATAGTTCATCCATGATGCCAAATCCATCAACTATAAATCTCCCAACTTGGCATTAGGGTCCCATACATTCATGTCTTTTAAGGCCGTGTTGTGCAAATAAAACTCAAACATCTTGGACCTATCTTCTAGTGTGCTCTGATCACAAAGATCAATGAACTGCCTGTAGTCCTTAAATGGCATGGTGCCGCTCTATGCTAGGGTATTGATCTGGAACTGTAGCCACTATTCCTTGAGGTATACAGCATAATATTTAGCCGGAATCCTACACTGGATTGCTTCCAAAGAGAGACTAGTCGTACATGCCAATTGATTCTCTATTTCTTGCAGTTGTCCTCTCAACCATACATTTTCTGTTTCTAGTTGATTTTTCAGTATGGCCTCTCCATCTCTCAAGCTACTTAGCTCTCTGCCCATCTCCTTGAGCTTCTCCTCCATGTGCCCAATGTCTTCCACCCCCTTGGATTTGGAAATCTACATCCATAGGTGAGTTTTGGCTCTCTCCTTCTCAACCTCGAAAAATAGTGGAATAGAAAATTTTTGAGGTATGACCCTGCCTTCTTCAATAAACTTGTAGTAGTAGTCAAGGTTAGGTTGGGGCTAGGTTCTTTTGACTCTGGGTCCTCTTCTTTAGTTCCTTGTTGTTGGCCTACATCCTTTTCCAATTTTTGTGTCTCCTATAGGCTCAGTAGAGTATCCTATAAGACTACTTTTGCTTCCTGTAGATTCTGTTGTGTATCATGTAGGATTTCTTTTCCCTTGGAGGAGGTTGATCTAGTCATAGGCCTTCTCACATAGGTGATAGGAGACTTAGGGGAAGGCATTTTCTCCTTTTGTTTAGGTGAGTATTCAATCACAATGGGAATTCTGGTTGGTGTTTGGGGTTTCCCCTACCTTATTCTTGTGCTTTTCCTTGTCCTGAAATATAAATGGGTCTGCCTCTGTCTTTTTCCTTTTTGCTTGATGGGGGTGCTAAGAGAAGTGAGGGCAACTGCTGCCTCTCTCTTAGTGGATTCTGGAGATGCCCTAGGTGACTCCTCCCTGTCCTCTGCCTCCTTCCCATTACTTTCTTCACCTATGTCTTTCCTTTCTTCTTCCTCTTGTAGATTCTCATCATCTTTATCAGTTACCTCCTTAACATCCTCCTTTGTTTATTCATCATCCTCCTTCTCTTTCTCCTCTTCTTCTTCATCTTCCTCATTTTCTTATATTTCATCTTCTTCTTCCTCCATCTCATCTTCATCTCCTTCTGTTTCTTATTCTTCTTGTTCTACTTCTTCTTCCTCTGCTTCAGTCTCTTCCTCTTCCTCTTCACTGATAGTAGGACTAACATCATATGTGACAGCCTTGATGTCTTCCTCTAGATGCATGTCTCTGAAAACAGACCATTGTATAGGAATTCTGAGGTTTTGGAGGGCATCTTATATAATGATTCTAATTAACCCATGGTAAGCTAACTGTTGGGAATTTCCCTCTTAAACTTTGATGCTTGAGTCTATCAATGATTGCAGCAGGAAGTATGGTATGCTGAGCCTGTGGTGAGGGGGTGTTTATGCTCCAAATCTCAATTCTTCATGAAGCCTAAAATGATAGCCATAGACCACACTATACCTACCCTCACATGAAATGGATAGGTTGGTAGCTTATCTCGTTCTAGGGATATGGCAGACTTTCTCTCCTTACTCCATTTTTGTCCTCAGTGGGTTCCTCACCTTCTAAAAATAATTTCCTTTTGGCAACTTGGATATCTACTTTGTCTTCATTCCTCCATGATACTCCTAGGGGAAGTGTGGTAACTCTGTTGATGAGTTCAGGGGTGAGTTCTATGGAGAGGCCTCTTACCACAATAGTGGCATGGACTTTGGTGAGTGGAATGAGGGAGAGAGCAAAATCTCAGGCCACCTCATCATCATACCCCCTTAATTTTTTGAAAAACCCCATCCACTTATGCCTTGTGAAGATTTCTAGTACTTGAGGGTGTTGTTGGATTATCACAGTGTTAGTGGGCTCCCTCTTATTAAACCCTCCTGTCATCTTGGTTGGTGAGGTTTTGAGGAGATGATATGGTTGATACAATTTTCAAACATTGAAGTAAAAAAATGAGATGACTGTGTGGACAATTCTCTTGCACAGTTGCCAAATTCACTCAAACTAGAGGATTTTTTGTTCAATTTACTTCGAAAGAGGAATGTAATTACAGAGCCTACCTCTTCATAATGTTTTTTGTGGTCAACCCCTGAGTTTTCCCCTCTGAAACTCCTCTCGGCCTATCCTGTAGACTATCTCTGTGTATCTTGTAGGAATCCTGTGTGCAATCCCATAGGATTTCTTGTGTAGAAAAACGATCGTGTCTTCCTTTCTGTAGGTTGCCTGGGTATCAAAGAAACTTGTGAGAGCGAGCCTCGAGGAAGTGAATGCATGAATGCATGGGGACAACTATTATTTCCTCTTATGTTCATTTGGGTTGAGGTGGTGTGCTGTCAGCCGACGTACGGTTTCCATTTTTGGATTGTTGGTCCCCACTACCACCTCATCATTCCCCACTTCCTCGTAATCAACTCCCACTTCATGCTTCCATAGCCTTAACTTCTTTTGTCCTTCTCCTTTCTGTTTTTTGAGTTGACTGCTGCCACGTGTGAGAGGATGAATTGTTTTGTCTTTGTTGACTGATTGAAGGTGGCCAAGTTAACTGGCCACCTTTCACTTATAAACCAACTTACTCGTAACATTCACATATTTTGACTACATTATGCAAATGAGAGAGTGAGTGGGATACTTACCTATGGTGCTTAATACCTTGCTTCAGTGGTTGAAGGATGGAGGTGCTTACTATGTGTATTGGCTGCATGCTATTCTTCTTCCCTTTTCTGTTGTTCTCTGATGATTTTTTTGTGGTACAGGTACCTAGTGTTGAAGATGATGGTGTTGCTACTTCTTTGGAGTCCCTTATTCTCTTGAATCATCATTCTGGAAGCTTGATGTTCTTATGATTTGTATTCTGTGGGATAGGCTACTACAAGATTTCCTACAAGATGTCATGTAGTTGCTTCTCCCTCAGAACTCTTAATCATACCCTCTGTTGGGAGTTTGAGGATGGTTACATGGATGGAGAGGGAGACAAGGAGTGTGCAGGAGAACTCAGGTGATGCTCCCTATTGCTTTCGGTTTCCTTGTTTTTTGAAGACTTTGAATTTTTATTTTTTTTTGAAACCGATAATATTTTTTTAAGGGTGAATGCAAGGGTGTTGAAGGTGGACATATGTATGTTCATGGAATGATGATGTATGGGTGCTATTATATTGACATTGAAGGTCATTTTTCCTTTAGGGTCGCTTCCTGTAGGATTTGTAGGTCACTATGATTTCTACAGGATCATTCTGTAGGTTTTCAGGGGATCTTGTAGGTTTATAGGGGATCCTATCGAAAACACAGAGCCCTTGTAAATTGAAGTAAAGGAGTGGAAAAAATGAGAGAAATGATAGAGTGATGAATGAAAATGAGTGGAAAAATAGAATGTGAGTGAAATAGGTCTCTTGGTGATCCTCCTTTTCTCTCTGATCGTCCTTCTTGCTGACCTACAAAATAGCAATTTTCATGATCTTTCTCTTTTTTTTTCTTAAACAACTAGGCTGCCTTTGAGAGGTTTTCATCCTAGATGTTTGCCCTGGGCACCTCAAGGGAGGTTTTCATCCAGGGATCTTTTTATTCTCATTTATTTTTTGTTATATTGACACCATTGGGCTGCCCCAAGAGGTTTTCAACCCAATAGTGGGACTCAGGTGCCTCATGGAGGTTTTCACCTGAGTCCTTATTCACTTTTTTTTTTTTTTTTTT
>APFE031361460.1:136324-154216 GCA_000404065.3 Pinus taeda | reverse complement strand
TTTTTTTTTTTTTTTCTCTTAGTGATTTGATGAGGTGGGAACTGAAACTTGCTCCACTACCATCACTGTTTTATTGATATCATCAATGAATTATTGTTTTGACAATGGTCTATTGTAAATATTCAGTCGGTGTTCATTAGAAAGTAAAATAATAGCCTCTTCATCTATGGTTCTGATCTGTACCGAACCATTATCATGGCATCTTTATACAACATAAGGTCCTAGCCATCTTGTCCTTAACTTTCCCTTGAAGTCTTTAAACCTAGAATCATATAACGAATCCCAATCACCTTCTTGAATTTGATTTTCCTTGATGTTATTATCATGCCATATCTTCCTCTGAAGTTGAATTACCTCTGTATGTAGAAGGGCCTACATTCTGAACTCATCCAAACCATTCAACTAGAGCAATCTCCCTTTTTGTGCATTGCTGAAAACTAGATTTAGTTGGGCTGCAATCCTTAATGTGTTATACTCAATTAAATGGACAACAAGGCCTTTTTCCTATATACCAACTCATAGGGTGTGAATCCAGTGGTGGTATTCTAGGTGGTATTATAGGCCCAAGTGGCCTCAACTAGTCTATCTACCCAATCCTTCCTGTTGCTGCTTACCACTTTGTTCAAGATTCCCTCCAATGCTCTATTGGCCACCTCTACTTGTCCATTAGCTTGTGGATGATAGGGAGTGGAGGTTCTATGCTTGATCTTGTGTTGGATGAGCAAGTCTTCAATCATGTTGGAGGTAAACTGGATGCCTTGGTCTGTGACCAGCTCTCTAGGGTACCCAAATTTGTAAACTACATTCTTCATGAGGAACTCAACTACCTTCTCTTCTGTTGATGCCTTAATTGCCTTGGTTTCATCCCACTTAGTTAGATACTCAGTGCACACAATTATGTACTGCTTTTGTTTGGAAGGAGGGTCAATAGGTCCAATGAAGTCCATGCCCCACTTGTCAAATGGCTCGAAAGTCACCTAAGGCTGTAGAGGAATCTCATCTCTTGGAGTAGGCCTTCCTATCCTTTGGCACCGATCACACTGACTAGTATATATTTTCACATCCTGATGAAGAGTGGGCCAATATTAGCCTACTTGTAACACTTTGAATGTTGTACTCTTTGCTGCAACGTGACCTCCACAAGGCCCATCATCACAGGTCAGAAGGATGTAAAAGACTTCCTCCTCACTGACACACCTTCTTAAGATTTGATATGGGCCAAGTTTGAAGAGATTTCCCCCAATCCAAGTGAAAGGGGCACTCTTCCTTACCATCTTGCTTTTCTCTTTGGAGGACAAGTTCGGTGGGAATTGTGCAGACACCAAATAGTTTTCTATATCAACAAACCATGGAGAGAGAATTGAAATAGCAAATAAATGTTCATCTGGTAACTGGTCATTAACCATTCCTTCTTCACCTACAGGTAAATTTAATATAGACAAAAAGTCTGCAACAACATTTTCCTTACCCGGCTTATCAAGAATAGTTAGATCAAATTACTGTAATAAAAATAACCATCTTATAATCTGAGCATTCACATCTAGTTTATTCATTAAATATTTGATTGCAGGATGGTTAGTATGCACAAATGTTTGATAGCCTATAATATAATGCCTACATTTGTTCAATGAATGTACAACAACCAGGAGTTCCTTTTTGGTCACTATGTAATTTATTTCAGCCTTTGACAGATTCTTACTGATAAAGTAGATAGCATAAGGCAATTTTTCATCTATATAACCTAAGGATGCTCCTATGGCTTTGTGTGAGGCATCAACATGAATATGAAAAGGAAGGGCCCCATTTGGGCCTCGGAGAATCGATGCAGTGGTTAACTTGTTCTTTAGGGTGTCTAAGGCCCCTTGACATATTTTTGACCGTATAAACTCAGATTCCTTGGCCAGCAAACCAAATAAAGGAGAGGGAAACTTGTTGAAGTCCTTTATGAACCTTTAGTAGTATCCAACTAAACATAGGAAACTTCTGACATCTCTCTAATTTTGAGGAGGTGGGATCCTTTGGATGATAGATATTTTATTTGGATCCACCTGCAGTCCTTGCTCAGATATTGAATGACCTAGCACGATCCCTGCAGTCCTTGCTTAGATATTGAATGACCTAGCACGATCCCTGCAGTCATCAAGAATTCACATTTGTTAGGAATAAGAGATAGGTTCATTTAATGCATTTGTGCAGCACTTGGCCTAGGTTGGATAGAGCCTCTTGAAAATCACAACCATAAGGTGTAACATCATCCATATAAATTTCCACCACATCATGGACTAACTCAGCAAAAATACTCAGGACCACTCTCTAGAAAGTGGCAGGGGCATTGCATAGGCCAAAAGGAAGGACCCTATATGAAAAAGTACCCCAAGGACAACTGAAGGTTGCTTTATCTTGGTCTTCTAGGCTGATATGGATTTGGTTGTACCCGCTGAATCCATCTAGGAAAGAGAAAAACTTTTTCCCTACCAGGCCATCTAGCACTTGGTCGATGAAGGGTAGAGGGAAATGGTCCTTCTTTGTGGCTTTGTTCAACTCCTTGTAATTGACACAAATCCTCCACTTACCATTTTTCTTTGGAACTAACACCAAAGGAGAGAACCACTCAATGTTGGAGATAGGCTAAAATGAATCTTGCATCTAGCAGTTTTTGCATATCTTCTTTGACTATATCTTTAAGAGCTAGATTCATCTTCCTTTGGAGCTGTTGGATTGGCTTGCAATATTGTTTGATGTATATGTGGTGAGTACACACTGAGGGGTGTAACCCCTTCATTTCTTTGTAACTCCAAGCGAAGGCATCTAGGTGTTCCTTTAGCATGTTGCATAACTTCTCTTCTTGGAGAGCAGAAAGAGATGGATTGATTTTCACAGTTCTCTCAGGGCTAAATTCTATGGTTTTGACACAAAGGGGGTTGGAATCAGCTAAGCATAGGTCAATTGGATGATTGTTCTGGGTTTCCTTTAATATATCTTCTAAGGGCAGTGTACTGGGAGTTGGACTTTGGAGTAGGTGTTCAATCAAATCATCTTCATCCTGCTGTCCTCCTCCCATGGTTGTTTCTAAAGTATAAAGTTTGACAGAATAAAATTCATCTTCTTCCTCCTCCTCCAACCATAAAGGTAAATCATGCTCTATAGATGGCTGAGCAGGAGGGTATAGGATTAACTGCTTGGACATATGTCCATTCTTGATGGTCATATTCCCAGCTCTACAACTAATGTAAGCATCGACAATGGCCAACCAAGGTCTCCCAAGGATGAGAGGGTAACCCGTAAGCTTAGCCTTAGGCTGGAGAACTAGGAAATCTGCAGGATACTCCCAAGAGTCAATGGAGACCATCACATCCTCCACAATCCCCTCAGAGGTCACTGTGGAAAGGTCTGCAAGTTGTAGAACTGTTGTGGTCTTCCTCAATGAACCTTGGAGGTTGAGCTTGAGCATGGTGTCCTTGGTTATCACATTAATGGAAGCCCCAAGATCAAGCAAAGTGTGTGGGAAAATGGTGCCATTGATGTGCACATATACTACAAGGCTTCCAGGGTCCAAATACTTTGGACAGATTACCTGCCCTAGCATTAAGTTGGGCAGTTGTCTAATGACATTAATGGTAGGGGAATCCTTTATTTGCCTCCCTAGATGCTTGAAGAACTTCTCCTTAATCAACTTATTGTAAATAGGAACATCATTTATTTCTTGGAGAATTGGAATCTTTACACATATATTTTCAATTCTCCCAGAAGTTTAGTCTCTTCTGGGGTAGGCTAGAGTGGTTGGGTTAATCTCTCAGGAAAGGGTGGATTCACTTTAAGAAAGCTTTCCTCTCTTTCTTCCTCAACCTCCCTAGGTGGAGGTGGAGGTTGGTTATTCGGGATAACTCTCCCGAATCTCAGGTTAATCTCCTGGATTTTCACAACATAAGATGGATATGATGTCTCTCCACTGTATACTTAATGAGCTTGCCTGTTGTTCAGGTTCGGATTTGGCTGGGTAGGCATCTGGGGTTTCTTGGGTGGAGCAGAGTGTAACAGTTGTGGTTGGGTAGGTGGTGGAGGCAATAAAGTTGGAGCATTGTTGTATTGGGGCCTCCACCCCTGGGGCGATGCATTCCACTGAGGTTCTGGCGGAGCATATGGTTGAAATGACTGGTTGGCTATCTGGGAGTGATACTGAGATGCAAAGGACCAAAGAGGGGGTGTAGACCAGGAAGGATGAGCAGGGGGTCCCCAAGAAGGTATGGTTGTGGTTTGGTTGGGATTGTAATATGCATGGGATGACCCTTGCATGCCCTGCTGGTATGGTCTAGGCCAATGAGGTCTCCTTTGGTTTATGTAGCATAACTGCTCAATGACCCCTTCAGCTCCTTGATATACAACTTAGAGTCCAGGAAAAGAAGGACACTTGTCTGTGGAGTGGTTTTCTTCACAGACTGAGCAAATTTCAATAGAATTCAATGGAAATTCATTCCTAGGGTGCCTCCTGGTGCATTTAGGACAAAACATGGCCAAGGCTCTCTTTGCTTCCTCCTGCTTTCTCTTAATGTGCATAGTGTCCATTTGCAAGGCAAGGGTTTGCAACATCTCACTTTTGAAATCTTCTAGCATGTTTCCAATTTCATCCTTGATGGATGAGTTGGAAGAGGATGTATTGACCATAGGTTGACTCCCCCTACCCTTTTTCCTAACTGCCCTAGAATGGTTTCTAAAGATAGTCTTGATATCCTCACAGGGTAACTGGTAGATATCTCCTCCTGATAACAAGTGTAGGGTATCCAGAAGATCTTCCATTACTCCCCTAAGTAGGACCAACTTTAGTGACTCATGGTCAAGTGTGCACCTGGCCCTTTTGTAACTAAGCTAGAATCTTTCTTCGTAATCCTCTAGGGATTCATCATTGCCTATGGTCATCCTAAAAATTTCCTCTTTAGTATACTTTGACCGACAGTAGTCTCGATACTTGTTGTTAAAGGATTTCTACATCTGAGCCCAAGTTGTGATGCTATCCCCAGGTAAACCCATGAACCAACGCAATGCTTCATCCTTGAGGGTAGATGGAAATAGTTTTAACTTCTGCTCATCATCTGTATAGTCATAGGTTCGGCATGTAACAACAAACTCAAATAGGAAAGTGTCGGGGTCTTCTATGGTCAAGCCATGGAAATGAGGTAGCATAGAGGGGCTTATATTTTTCATCTTAGTGTCCCCATTGGTTTCCCTAATGGGGAAGGCACCCTCAAATCTCTCTCTATTCCCTCTGTCATTTCTATTTTCAGCCATTGGTTTAGTAGGAATGGGTTCTTCCTCTTCTTCTTCCATTGTAGGTTCTTCAAATATGTCAGGTTGCTCATCTAAGGGTTCCTCCAGTTCATAGCCACCGAAGAAGAGGGAAGGTTGGTTGTTTGATGCAGTGGGGGTATTTGGAAAAAAGTTCCCTAAGTTATCCCCATTCCTACGAGGCATGAAAGGAAATGTTTTTGGGTTGGTTTTGTGTTTTTTTTCAAACTTGGAAAGTACTTTGCTGAATTGAAATTGCTAATTAAATGAAAACTATTGACATAATGAAAAATTGCTTGTTGAATTGAAATCTTGCTTGCAAAATGGAAAGGAAAGCAGAAAATGTAGAATGAAAAAGGAAGCAACTAAATTACTTTTATAGAAATAAACTAATGGTAGAATATTACAGACAAGAAATAGAAGAAGGAAGTAGTATTCACATATTACTTAGACATCTCCCTGGCAACGGCACCAAAAAGTGATGAGCACCTGTATTGTAGCAAGAATGCTACAACTCCTGGGCTACCAACTTTACTTTGTCAACCCGGGGTTCGTACAAACTTGGAGGTGACAGTGTTGTATACACAAGTAAAAGTGATGGTTTTGCCTTTTGTCATGATTCAGTTAGCGAGAGACCACAGGGGTTTTCAAGCCAGACTTCTATGGAGTCAAAAGAATCTTGGTTTCTTGATGGAAGAAAGGGAAATTTGCTCTAAGGGAGAGCTACTCTGTTGCAATAATGGAAAAGACCAGAATTCAATGCTAAATCACACCATTTCCTAATTAACTGCCAAAAACTATGCTTTGCAATAGTGCTAAATTAACATGAACCAAATGCTACTATCTAAGCATGGAAGTAAGAAGCATAAAACATCACTAATGTGTAAGTAAAGGGACTGAAATAAATATGTTTTTGTCTTTTTGTCTTTTCATGCAAAATCAAGTATGCAAACTAATTTCTTTTGGTGATGTGGCAGGTGAATTAAGGATGTTGGAGGATGGCTGGATGGGTTAGGAGATGGTTGGTGATGAGCCCCAAAAATGGATAATTATATGGGATCATTCAGCCTCCTAATTCGACTTAATCCACCGTTCTCATTAGTTTATTGCGTGTTTTTTATTATATTTATGCTAATAGAGTGAATTGGGTTAGTCATTATGCCAACAAGTCTAATGTGTGCTTTATGCAGTCTTTTTGGTCAATTTGGAGACAAAATCAAAGGTTTAAATGAGCACTTGGCGACCAAATTCGTGGAGAGAATTTGTAGGAAGTTGTCCCGTTCATTTATGGGCGCTTACCTCGAATTCTCCACCATCAACTCGGAGTTCAAGGGCCACCAAATCGATTATCACAAGGGCAGCCCAGCAAGGGCTAGTAAAGTTATTGTTAACTACAAGTTTTGGCAGCCAAGTCCCTAAATTTTAGGAGGACTGTTGGGGTCCTTAATTTGTATAAATAAGAAGGCTTAGGGCCTCATTTCAGTTAGTCATTTTGTTGGCATAAGTTAGCTAGTTTGTAGTTTGATTTTAGTCATTTGTTTTTAGGCAGTAAGTTAGCTTTGCATTTCAGCACATTTTCAAGTTTTCCTTGTGGACAATTTTTGGAATGTAACTATTCTTTTGATCAATAAAGATGAATCCAGCTTTGCACCAGCTCTAATCTCCCTTAGGAGGCTGTAGCTCTTGGGGTTGGGCCCATCTCAAGTGCCCAGTACCTCCTTTGTTTACCTTTATGTGTTCTTACTGCATTCTTAGAATAACATTTGCTATTTAGATTTAAATCTTGTTTTGTTATTTAGGTTCCTTTTGATGATTAAAAAGGCTTTTCATGTTCAGATTTATTTGATAGGTTAATAACAAAGAATATATTTAGAAAAAGGCTATCAAGCACCTCTGATTTCACCTCTCCCTCAGTGGGACCATGAGCTAGGACCAAGGTGTCCTCACTGCCACCAAAAACACTGTTTTTGCTTCATCATGCAATTATTAGTGTTAGATTCTCATTTGCAGAAAGTTGATATCAGTTGTGGTTACTTGCTCAGGTTCATGATTTCTTAGTTTGCATAGCTATTTCACATGATTTCGTTGCAAATAAACTGTTGTTCATTTTATTTGCTGCTATTTAGGTCAGATTAGGTTAAAATAGCTAGGTCCTTGATTTTCTGAGTCTTTCTTCGATCAGTCTTGAGAAATAGTGTGTAGAGCATTTGTAATACCTCTTTGCCTACCCTTACCCCATCAATGCAACCTGATTCATCCTCTAACTCAGATTCTTGCCTCTCATTTGCCACATTTTCCCACTTTGCCCTAATTTCTACGTTCTTGTGTATCATTGCTCCCTCCATCCTCGAACAAATCCAATTGCGCCTTAGCTAACCTCATACACTAGGTCCTAGAACCCTTAACATTCTTATCCAACCTCCATTTCCACTTTCCCACCATTTTTCCTCCATCAACCCTCCAAAATCCTCCTTTCGGAACATCCTGTAGAAAATTACGGAACATCCTGTAGAAATTCCAGAACATCCTGTAGAACCCCTGCAGACTTCCTGTAGAAGCTCATGAAAGCGGTTTCTTGAGATCTGATCATTGTGAAACTCTCTGGAAGGGTGCTAGGGACCCCTTAGTCCCTCTTCTAACCTTCCCAACCTCCTGCAAGCATTTCCTTTCGCCAATCCACCTCTGCACAGTCAAAAACAGTTAAAGCACGTGCATAATAATTCTCCCAACTTACTCAAAAATACAAAAAGATGTTTCTTTTCAGATTTCACTTCAGAAGTAGCTTAGTCACATGCATTTTACCTTTCTAAGATTCAATGGCATTCATTTCTGTAGCTTTCATCATTTTTCTTGCACTAGTAGGGTTAGTCGGTAAAACTAGGGTTTGCTAGGGTTTGCATTTATTTTCTGCTTTCAGTTTCTTTCTGCAAGTAGACTAGCCTCCTTTGAGTTAGCTTTCATCCATTAGTTAAAAAGCTTCTTCTAAGAGCTCATAGAAGTTGGCTTAAGCTCCTAGCAGACTTTTGCCAGCTGATCAAGTGACAGCCGCAGCAAGAGCTAGTACTTGTGCATACAGCACCATCGCTTCCAAGTTTGTTACAAACTACCGGGTTGATAAAATTAAAGAATGGAGTCCCAGGAGTTGCAGCATTATTGCTACAATACTGGGGCCCACCATCATTCTGGCGCCATTGGCGGGGAAGCGTCAGAGTATTTTTTATTGCTGCTTTTCATCTATTTTCTACTACAACCTTCTGCCGAGTAGTTTATTTCATTTCCATTCTGCAATTTCATTTCCGCAAAAGTAGATTAGACATTTCTTGCCAGCAAGCATAGATTAGATATTTACCGCTTTCATAGATTAGCATTTCAATTCCGCAATTTCAATTCTGCAAGCGTAGATTAGCATTTCATTCCTGCAATCTCATTTCAGCAAAATAGATTAGTCCTTTCTTGCTTTCATTTCAAGTTTGCATTTTCATTTCAGCAAAATAGATTTTAGTTAGTTGCAGTTCAATCTATTTCAATATTGCAGGTAAAAGTAGAAGAAAAACAAAAATCAACCAAAAAGATTTCATTTCATGCCTTGTAGGAGTAGAGATAAGTCAGAAAAATGATTGCACAACACCCCCACTGCTTCACACAGCCAACCTTCTCTCTTCTTCAATGGTTGTGATTAAAGAACCTTTAGGTGGAAAGCAAGATATATTTGAAGAACCTCAAGGGAAGAAGAAGAAGAAAACATTCCTCTGGAGCAAATGGCTACAAGCAGAAATGTTGGGAGCAATAACTTATCCAAAAACGAATTTGTAAATCAGATGGAAGATTTCAAGAGCGAGGTGAGGCAGTTTCTTGCCATGCAACTGGATACCTTTCAGATCCAAAGGAAGCAAGAGGAAGCCAAGAGGGCTTTGGCTGTCTTTTGTCCCAGGTGCACTAGAAAGCATCCTAGGAACGAATGTCCAATGCACTCCCTAGAAGTGTGTTTCGTCTGTGAAGAATACCATCCTACGAATTAGTGTCGTTCCTTGCCTGCACTTAAAGCTGCATATGAGAGAGCCAAAGGAGCCACTGAATCACTCTATTATATGAACCAAAGGAGGGCACATGGGCCTATACCCTACCAGCAGGGAATGCAAGGTACATCCCAAACCTATTATGGCCTCTATCAAGCCACTTCCATGCCTTCTTGGGGTCCCCCTACTCATCCTTCCTGATCCACACCCCCTCCTTGGTCGTATCCTCCTCAATACCATGCTTCTCCAGTTTCTCATTCGTTTCACTGTTATGCTCAGCCATAGCCTCAGTGGAATGCACCTCATCAGGGGTGGAGGCCCCAATACAACTATCCTCCCACTCCTTTGCCTCCACCACCTGCCTAACCACAACCCCATCTGCATCCATCTCAAATATACATCCCCACTCAACTACCCGTATCACCATTTCCAAACTCGCACATTGGAATAGCTCAACCCAATTACAAAGCTGAGGCACAACATGTCCAAATGACTCCTCTTGAGCTCAATGATATTCACCATATCTCAAGAAGAGTATTTCCAGAAAGAGATTATATCGACAGCATTGAAGAACCACATCCAGCAAAAGAAGATTCAAAAGAGGAGATCAAAGAACCATGGTCTGCACTTGATGAAGAGAAGACATCAGAATCAGAGATTGAGAGAGTTCCCTCATGGTTACCATCAAATCCTCTATGTATTCAAGAGGAAACACAGCAAAAAGAGGATGATGTGAAGGTCATGATAGAAGAAGATATGGAGAATGATCTAGATCAGCAAAAAGGACCCAGCAGCACGTCGACTCACAGGTATGCATCTAAACCGGTTCCTCTATTTGCATCAATATGATTCAAAAGTGCTTAAACGAATGAAATGGTGGGATTAAGCCAGGAATCTAGCAAATCTAACCCGACAGTGCCTTCTATAGTGCTCATCTGGAAATCATGCAATATACGTGGACAATCGACTCACGTGAAAATTAAAAAACAGGGTGTGTTGGCCGTTTGAACTCCAGTGCAACTGATCAAGAAGAGAACATGCAGTTCATGATAGCACTACAGTCTGCATGAGGCCACGTACCCCTGGCCACTTCACTCCCTCACCATCAATCATGCTGTAATTAAAAAATTCTCGGCTGACTCTCACCACCCGCTGATTCATTTGCACCTGCAACATTCTTAGCCGAAGTACGCATCCTCTGCTCCCACAATCTGTTAACCTGTCGTCCTCCACCAAGCTTTTTGGCCTGGTTCAAAATTCTCCCGTGTACCGGGCTCGTTCAGAGGCGCAGTGACATCCTTCAGAAGCCAGCAAGAGTTCTACAGGAAGTATGACATAGCCTTCTGAAACAGAGAAGCCTGGTTTTTCTTCGACAAATTTGAAGTCTCGAGAGAGGTAGGATCGAAAACACTCTTCCATGCATGATATACTCCAAAAAGGTGATGAATTGAGTTGTTTTGAACTGGAGGGTTAGAGACAAGTCTACCGTGAGTCAAAAACAACACTTTCCTATGTTGCATGGAATTTCTCGGTCGGTTCTGCATCAATATTCTCCTCTATAGTTCCTGTTAAAACATTTTTTCTCTTGTAGAAAAGATAAATCACTGTCAGGGCTAGCTTGTACATAAAAAAATTTGAAGTTGCACGTTTGTATGTATGTTGGGAGTAAAAATTGAAGTGTTGTACCCTGTCTGTGGAAACCTAAGTTTTCCTGTTATACATAGACGACCGAGTATTTGGGCAGCAAATGTCTTGAAACTATGGAATTGTTGTTCATTGATATTAAACAGCCGATGAATTCTTCCTTGAGTTTGGGGGAAACCATAAACAACATTTCCTTTTCTGACCAAAGCATAAGAAAAAGGGAGCACTCTCACCATGCCAGGGGGATTCATAATTCAACATTATCCATGGTTATCATTTCAGGTTGCTGTGTGAACTTAGACATGGAATTGATTCACCTCCAGAAAAGAAGTTAAGCATTCCCTATTTTCTTCTGCAGTCATTAAGTGAATGTGCCCCAAAAATGAATGAAGGGATTCCAGACCAGTTGGCCCATCATGGGCTCATCAAATTATTAGTAGAAGACGCCCTGCACACCTACACTATCCCCATATAATGGGAAATCTTCCAAAACCTATCTCGGGATGACAATATTAGAGTTTTGGCCAAAAATATCACCCCATCTAGTAGTGAGGAAGAAAGAACACATTGAAAAAGGTGAGAAAACCAATGATGAAGAAACGGAAGGCACTCAGGCACAGCAAGAACAAAGAGGAAAAGGAGAAATGGGCCTTGCTAAGCCTAAAACTATGGGAGGAACAATGGCACAAACACCCCGGAAAAAAGATTACAGAATAGAGCAGAGAAGACTGAAAAAGTCCAAACAAAGGAGGGCACAACCAAGGCAACCAAACATGAATTAAAAGGAAACCACATCCAGCCAAACAGGCCAAAATAGTTTGTACAGGAAGTTCGAAAACAGTTTCTACAGGAAGCCTGAAAACAGTCGACACAAGACTTTCTACAGGAAGTATGGAAACAGAGCAACAAAAGGAGAAATCACCCTTGATTTTGGCCAGGGAGGCAGTAGTTGTGCTGGCTACCTTAAGCACATCTCCACAAAAAAAAGGGAAGCAAAAAAGGGAGCCTTCCATGTACTTTAAGGCAAGAAGGAGCATGCGGATAAAAGCTGGCAGACCCCAGCCAATGTCAAAGGAGCCAATTACAATTGAGGACACCACAGCTAAACAAAAGGAAGAGTCTCCTTCAAAGATATCCATCATCTATGAATGAGGAAGCCAAAAGCCTTCACCTAGAGAGAGAGAATTAAGATGATGGACTCAAAGACAGTTCTACAGGAAGCTGAGACAGTTCTACAGGAAGCTGAGAATTATCTACAGGAAACTCAAGCTAAGATAAGAGAGACCAAGAAATTGGAGAAAAAGCGGCCAAACAATCACAGGAAGAAGGAAAGACAAGGAAAAATCTGATGAACAGCAAAGAGAAGACAAGCTACAGGCTGAGGTTGAGGCGCTAACAAAACTGCTACAAGAAAAGGAGCACAGGCAGTGGGAAGAAGTAGGGAGAAAAGCATGGTTTCATGACCGAGAAGAGGACATCACTTCAAAAGCTTGGCATGATAGAGAGGCCACCAGGGCCATCAAAGATGAAGAGATAGATTAGTTGCTCAGAGGATGAGCAAAACTTTTAGTAGGGGGTGATGATGAGCCCCAAAAATGAATAATTATATGGGCTCATTCAGCCTCCTAATTCGACTTAATCCACCATTCTCATTAGTTTATTACATGTTTTTTATTATATTTATGCTAATAGAGTGAATTGGGTTAGTCATTATGCCAACAAGTCTAATGTGGTGCTTTATGCAGTCTTTTTGGTCAATTTGGAGACAAAATCAAAGGTTTAAATGAGCACTTGGCAACCAAATTCGTGGAGAGGATTTGTAGGAAGGTGTCACCTTCATTTATGGGCCCTTACCTCAAATTCTCCACCATCAGCTTAGAGTTCAAGGGCCACCAAATTGATTATCACAAGGGCAGCCAAGCAAGGGCTAGTAAAGTTGCTGTTAACTACAAGTTTTGGCAGCCGAGTCCCTAAAGTTTAGGAGGACTGTTGGGGTCCTCAATTTGTATAAATAAGAAGGCTTAGGGCCTCATTTCAATTAGTAATTTTGTTGGCAAAATTTAGCTAGTTTGTAGTTTGATTTTAGTCATTTTTTTTAGGCAGTGATTTAGCTTTGCATTTCAGCACATTTTCAAGTTTTCCTTCTGGACAGTTTTTGGAATGTAACTATTCTTTTGATCAATAAAGATGAATCCAGCTTTGCACCAGCTCTAATCTCCCTTAGGAGGCTGTATCTCTTGGGGTTGGGCCCATCTCAAGTGTCCAGTACCTCCTTTGTTTACCTTTATGTGTTCTTGCTGCATTCTTAGAATAAAATCTGATGTTTAGATTTAAATCTTGTTTTGTTATTTAGGTTTCTTTTGATGATTAAAAAGGCTTTTCATGTTCAGATTGATTTGATAGGTTAATAACAGAGAAGATCTTCAGGAAAATGCTATCAAGCACCTCGGATCTCACCTCTCCCTCAGTGGGACCACGAGCTGGGACCAAGGTGTCCTTGCTGCCACCAAAAACACTGTTTTTGCTTCATCATGCAATTATTAGTGTTCGATTCTCATTTGCAGAAAGTTGATCCTAGTTGTGGTTACTTGCTCAGGTTCATGATTTCTTAGTTTGCATAGCTATTTCACATGATTTCGTTGCAAATAAACTGCTATTCATTTTTTTTGTTGTTATTTAGGTCAGATTAGGTTAAAGTAGCTAGGTCCTTGATTTGTTGAGTCTTTCTTCGATCAGTCTTGAGAAATAGTGCGCAGAGCATCTGTAATACCTCTTTGCCTACCCTTACCCCATCAATGCAACCTACTTAATCCTCTAACTCAGATTCTTTCCTCTCATTTGCCACATTTTCCCACTTTGCCCTAATTTCTACATTATTGTGCATCATTGCTCCCTCCATCCTCGAACAAATCCAATTGCTCCTTAGCCTCATTCACCAGGTCCTAGACCCCTTAAAATCCTTATCCATCCTCCATTTCCACTTTCCCACCATTTTTCCTCCATCAACCCTCCAAAATCCTCCTTTCGGAACATCCTGTAGAAAATTACAAAACATCCTGTAGAAATTCCAGAACATCCTGTAGAACCCCTGCAGACTTCCTGTAGAAGCTCACGAAAGAAATTTCTTGAGATCTGATCACTATGAAACTCTTTGGAAGGATGCTAGGGACTCCTTAGGCCCTCTTCTAACCTTCCCAACCTCCTGCAAGCATTTCCTTTCGCCAATCCACCTCTGCACAGTCAAAAGCAGTTAAAGCACATGCACAATAATTCTGCCAACTTACTCAAAAATACAAAAAGATGTTTCTTTTCAGATTTCACTTCAGAAGTAGCTTAGTCACATTAATTTTACCTTTCTAAGAGTCAATGGTATTCCTTTTTGTAGCTTTCATCATTTTTCTTACACTAGTAGGGTTAGTCGGTAAAACTAGGGTTTGCATTTCCTTTTTGCTTTCAGTTTCTTTCTGCAAGTATACTAGCCTCCTTTGAGTTACCTTTCATCCACCAATTAAAAATATTCTTCTAAGAGCTCATAGAAGTTGTCTTAATCTCCTAGCGGACTTGTGCCAGCTGATCAAGTGACAGCCGCGGCAAGAGCTAGTACTTGTGCATACAACACCATCGCTTCCAAGTTTGTTACGAACTACTGGGTTGATAAAATTAAAAAAGGGAGTTGCAGCATTATTGTTGCAATACTGGGCCCCACCATCATTTGGATCATGTGGGAGACCCTTTAGAGGCTTTTTGTGACTTCTTAGAATTTTTCTCTCGATTCAGCCTCAAAATAGGCCATTTCAGGAAAACCTACAGGATTCCCTGTAAACCTACATGATACGACCGAGAGGAAAATGGAAGGTGTTGGAGGTGATGGAAGGCTTAGGGAAGGTGGTAGATGGGTGGAATGAAGTGAGGAAAGGTATAGGAACACTCAGAAGTCAACAACAAAGATAGAGGATGGTTGGATTCACTCAATGTACTTGGAATAATTTCTATGAAAAATGATGAAAACTAGTGAAGGCAATGATGAAAAAAAGGAATGAATATGGTGGATGGAGTGGAAGGTGGTTGTTGGCTATGAAGTCTATGTCTCCTCTTGAAGCACCTACTCTACATAAAACATGTATAATTCCCAAAAAGCTATGTAAACAAGAAGCATTCTCATAAGCTAGAAAAGTAGAATTAATGAACTAATTGTCAACATGATGCATGAGGAACGTTGCTAAAGGGAATGAAGGAAAACACTACTTCCCAGGAAAACACATCTAAAAGAAAATTAACAATGAAGCTATGAGACTAATCTGAGATTCTGAACATACAGACATAAGAAAGAGGAGCCTTGGCTTCTAGGGTTGGGCCCTAACCAAAGAGCTTGAGCCCTCTGAGTTAACTTAGTGCTAGCTCAAAACAAAACTCATTCTTATTACCAAAACAGTAAATTAAATCAATAAAACTTTCACAAGTATGGAGCTAAAAAATAGCTTAGAGTTTTACAACAGAAACTTGAATCCTAATGAGTCTCTAGGCCTCTCTACTTATACAACTGAAGTCCCCAATGAATTCCTTAAAATTAGGGAGTCTTGGCTCCCGAACCCGAGATAAACTAGCTCTTTGTCTCTCCCTTGATTGGCTTCCTTCTAATCCTCATGGCTTGGCTACTTGCACTCCGAGCTGGTGTGATGGATGGAGGAATATTCGAATGGAGGAGAAGTAAATGAGGAGGATTTACCTCCTACAATCCCTTTCCCTTGTCCCATTCGAGTTTTAACCTTAGTATTTGCCAAAATTCCTTTATTTCCTCCTTCAATCATGCATTCAATGCATATTAGTCCACTAGGCATCATATCCAACTCTAACTCATCTCATAAACAAAATATAATAAAAAACATGTATAAATTGTGAGAAAAGTTGATTTGACTAAGATAGGAGGTGAATTAAGGTCCATATAATTACCCAAGATGAGGCTCATCATATGGATCCATCTAAAAGGTGAAAAAGAAAACAAATGAGATGATGAAACCTACCTAAATGCATGACAGAAATAAATACACACAAATCAATGGGATATGCTATGGGTAAATTTACTTGAGGTAGAGTGCATTGTGAGGATTAGGAATAAGCTGGCCTTCAAAATACTCTAATAGATATGCCCCCTTACCCAAGTCCTTACGAATGATGTAAGGTCCTAGCCATAATGATGAGTGAGAAAATAAGGAAGGATACAATCAACACCACAATGATGAAGGTCATCGCCGATGAGAAGATAGCAAGGGACCTCGTATTTGATAAGTCATCGATCATCACAAGTAAGATGGGGGGGAAAATCCTAGCCTCACAAATATGTGATGAAGTATGCACAATGGTGTATATCATCCCAAGGGTAATAAGGAGTAGTCATGGCTTCCATGATGTCCTCATTAGAATGGAATATGGGTGGATGGGAGGAAGATTGACTACAAGATGCGGTGGCAATACCTGGTGCATCATACTTAGAAAGAAGGTTCACATACGCATCACCTGAAATGGTATACGACGAGTTAGTAGATGGAAGATCTATTGATTTTGAGACCTAGGTTTCCAACAAGGGAGGATCGACAGAAGCACATGCAGGAATGATCCGAATTGGATCCATGAAAATTATCAGAGTTCTAAGATAGTATCAAATCATGACAGACTTCAAAAACTTATGAACAAGAGCTATGAGGAAGGACCTCTGGACAGTGGCAGTTTGTAGCCAGCACAGAACGACAAGGACCTCAATCAAAGAGCACTGACTGAGGCCCATGGAGATCGCACAGAGCGCAAACTAGCAGTTAGGAAGTCCGGATCAGAAAACAGAGGCCGTTTCTTTTGTGTGAATCACACATCTCTGGGAAAAACCCCTAGAAATGGAAAAGCCCCTAGCACTCGGTCACAAGGGAAGCCAGAGAACTATGGGAAAAGCGCTAAAACCGAAGGCGGGTCTCGCGCTCCAAAACCGGCGGAATATCGGAGGCGTTTTGAGCGGTAAGTGGATTTGTCAAGAGAACGGGCGATTCCATACATTGGATGATGCATGTCTGGTAGATGAGAGAGAAAACCACTCTCATCGCGGGCTAACGGCGAAGATTGCACACGATGGGAAACCGGATTCGATGAGAAAAAATAAGCTCCGGCACATAAAGGTTGAAGTCCGATTGGACCACTGAGTTGGCAGATGAATCATTACACAGAGTAACCGAAGTACCGAACCGTTTGAGGAAGAGCTGGCGCAATCCATGAGAGGACAAGTGGCCACTTCCTTGTGAGACGTTACACAGTGGCGATGACACAGAGGCAGGGAATTCCAAGCAAACAGAAGCAGGCAATCCAAAGAGGCGGAAGAGGAAGTGAATAGTCAGAGGATGGATTGGATTTAAGCCACGAACAGACAGAGAACAAAGACGAGTGAGAAAATAAGAAGGAGACAGTGAGACAAAGGAAGCAGAACAGGGAGGAAGCAAGAAGCAGAGAACAGAGAGCCGAGCTGACCTACAGAGCTAAGGTAGCATTGAGTTGACATAATGATCCAGGTGGATGTTGGTGGCCACCCACCTATCCCATTTGGACCCCCGCAATTGTCTCTTTCAGCATTTTCAGTTTCCTTAATTGTAGCACAACTTACTATTTTTAGCAATTTTTCGGGTCCTGAACTTCCGGAGCCATTTTGAGGCCCTAAACGACGTTTTTTGGGGAATCCAGGGGCAACATGGGTCCATGGAATGGAACGATGTTGCTCGTTCCAACAATGCTAGTTCTCGGATAGATCTTTCTAACGATCTATCATACGCGTCAAATGGAGATCGTATGCCAAAGTTACGACCCCGGGAAATTGATGTATCAATTTACCCAAAACGGGGCCCACAATTTGGCGTTTCATCTTCTAAGGTTAGGTTTTGGAATGTGAAGGGTTTTCCATTGTTTCTCAACAATAAAT
>APFE031361460.1:107446-124657 GCA_000404065.3 Pinus taeda | reverse complement strand
ATTATCATGTAAAGGACCGACTCTTATATCATTGTGGGAAGTTATGCATTCCACAAACTGAAAGAGTAAAGATAATTCGAGAAGCACACACTTCTCTAATATCAGGTCACTTTGGGGTAAGTAAAACAATTGCACATTTGCAAATATTTTGTTATTGGCCAAAAATGAACGAGACAGTTTCTAGATATGTAAGAGTGTGTACTATGTGTGCTAAAAGCAAGCCCATCAATAGAAAACTAGGCTTGTACACTCCATTACCAGTTCCTTCTCACCCTTGGGAAAGTGTTTCCATGGATTTTGTGGGAGGAATGGCCAAATCTAGGAAAGGTCATGATTATTTGTATGTTGTTGTGGATAGGTTCAGCAAAATGTGTCTTTTGATACCTTGTAATAAACAGATTACAGCTGAACAAACTACAGAACTGCTCTTTCAACATGTATGGGTTCATTTTGGATTACCCACTTCCATTGTATCTGATCGAGACACCTGATTTGTGGGAAAGTTTTGGTGAAGTCTGTGGGAACTGATGGACACCAAACTGAAGAAAAGCACAACTTTCCATCCATAAACAGATGGCCAGACAGAAGTAGTCAACAGGACAGTGATCTAGTTGCTCAGAGGATATTGCAGTAAGCATCCTAAGCTTTGGGATGAACATTTGTGTTATGTGCAACATGCTTACAACAGAGCAAAACATTCATCTACACAGAGATCTCCTTTTGAGACCTGTTTTGGTTTCACACCAAGGTCTCCTTTGGATTTTGTCTTTGGTAAAGACACCACAATTGAGGGACACAGTGATGTGGATAGGGCAACTAGGTTCATTGAACAAATCCAAGAGATTCATCAGGAAGTACAGGTGGTGGGCTCCAGTAGTGCAGCAATAATGCTGCAACTCCTAGGACTCCCTTCTTTACTTTATATCAACCTGGTAGTTCGTAACAAACTTGTAAGCGACGGTGCTGTCTGCACAAGTACTAGCTCTTGCCGCAGCTATCACTTGGTCAGCTGGCACAAGTCCGCTAGGGGCTTAAGCCAACTTCTATGAGCTCTGAGAAGAAGCTTTTTAACTAATGGACGAAAGCTAACTCAACGGAAGCTAATCTACTTGCAGAAAGGAACTGAAACGCTGAAAATAAATGCAAACCCTAGCAAACTCTAATTTTACCAGCTAGCTCTACTGATGTTGAAAAGAGGATGCAAGCTACTGAAAGAGATGCCATTACTTCTAGGAAGGTAAAATACTTGTGTCTAAGCTACTTCTATCTAAAGAAAACATCTTTTTTGTATTTTTGATTAAGTTGTCAGATTTATCATGCATATGCTTTCACTGTTTTTGATTGTGCAGACATGGATCAGCAAGAGAAAATGCTTGCAGGAGGTTGGGAAGGTTTAGAGAGGGCCTAAGGGATCCTAGCACCCTTCCTGAGAGTTTCACAGAGTTTGGCTTTAAAAAAACCGCTTTCGTGAGCTTCTACAGGAAGTCTGCAGGGGTTCTAAAGGACGTTCTCGAATTTCTACAGGATGTCTATAATTTCTACAGGATGTTCAGAAATGGGATTTTGGAGAACGGATGGAGGGAAAAAGGTGGATGGATGAGTATGGAGGTGAGATAGGGGTGTGAGGAGGTCCAAGACTTAGTGGATGGAGTTGAGGAGTGGCGCAGATGGTTAGATTTGCTCAAGGAGGGATGAAATGCGTTTGCACAAGAAGATGAGAATCATGGCAAAGTAAGAAAATGAGGAAAATGTAAGGTAAGGGTTCTATGTGAAGGATGAAGCAGGTAGGTTGGATGGAGTATGGGTAGATGGAGAAGTATGATAGGCGCTCTGCAAGTTATTTTTCGAACTGAACAAACAAACACTTAGAAAACCTATGACCTAGTTACTTCACTCTAATCTGACCTAAGTAACAGCAAAAGGAAATGAACAAGAGTTTATTCGAAAGGAAATACGTGAAATAACTATGCAACTAAGCAATCATAAACTGAAGCAATTAAACATGACTAATATTAGCGTCTGCAAATGAGAATTCCAACACTAAGAATTGGATGACAAAGCAAAACAATGTTTTTGTTGGCAGCAATGTCACCTTTGTCCCAGCTCACGATCCCACTCAGGGAGAGGTGAGATCAGAGGTGCTTGATGGACTTTTTCTAGAGATCTTCCCTGTTACTAATCTATCAACTAAATCTAAACATAAAAATCCTATCTAATCATCAACCATGACCTATGTAACCAACAAGATGTTGATCTACCTAACAGAAATTATTTTGCAAAGACATAAAGCAAATAACAGTACATGAAGGAAGCCTTGGCACTTGGGTTGGGCCCAACCCCAAGAGCTACAGGCTCCTAAAGAAACTCAGAACTGATGCCAAATAAAGTTGCTTTCCATTACTCAAAAATAGGCATGTTCATAAGAAAGTTATACAACAATAGCTACGAAGATGAGCTGAGAAAATAGCAGCACTCTAGTGCAAAATAACAACAGTCCAAAAAGTAACCTACAAAGGCTGAAAGCCTTCTTATTTATGCCATACAAGGGGCCTCAACAGACTTCCTTGACTCAAGGGGCTCGGCTGTCCCAACTGCTAGTAAACAGTCACTTTTCACCAAGCTGCTCGACTGCCTTTAGGATTCATTTTGGTGGTTTTCTGAGCTCCGAGTTGAGGGTGGAGATTTTGAGGAAGGGACATTTAATGCCAGAGACATCCCTCTTATGAATCCTCCCCCTTGTTCCTTCATGCTTGGCTATCTTTAGGCTCATAATTGCTTGGCTTTGTTCCAGAATTTGTCCAAAAAACCTGAAATAACCACATATTAGCCTTCTTGGTAAAGTGACCACCCTCATTTGTGAAATTAACATAAACATACTCAAAAAACATGCATTAAACTATGAAAAATGAGCCCAATAAGTTACCAATTCTGGGGCTCATCATCACTGCCCTGCTAAATGGGTTGCTTGACCTTGAGCAACTAATCCAACTCATCATCCTTGATAGCCTTGACCGCCTCCCTCACATCCCACGCCTCTGAAGTGATATCTTCTTCACGGTCATGAAACCCTGCTTTGCTTTCTACTTCTTCCCACTGCCTGTGTTCCTCCTCTTCCTTGACTCCCTCTAACAACCCCAAAAGCAAGGGAGGACTGAATTTAAGGCCGATCCAGCTGGCCTGAAGATTCTGCATGGACTGTTTGTAGAGAGGCACTCTTGCCAAGGCCTCCCTCATCCTTGTGGGGGTGTGGTATTCTCTAATATTTAGGCTGTGGGATAGTGAATTCCACCTCCGGGAGCAAGCATGAACACAGTTATCCCCCAACAATCTCTCCATGTCCTCAAAGTGGGCTATGGCTTGAGCTTGTCATCCCATGTAATCTAGTATGGCCTAAGAGTCATTGGCCAAGTGCTGGTGGGTGGATATCAATGGTAAAGGATCCTCTGGTTCTTCTCTAATCAATAGTGGCTCATGTAGCTCTCTGTCCATAATGTTTCAGACCTCTACCGCTCTCTTTTCTTCATGATTTAGCCAAGAGGCCATGGCCATAAGTTGCACATCCCCTACTACAGTGTTGGGGTCCCACAAGTTCATGTTGGGAAGGGCCAAGTTGTGTAGGTAAAACTATGATAGCTTGGCCTTGTCTTCTGATGAGCTGCTGTCACATAGAGCCATGAATTGAAAGTAGTTTTGAAATGGAGTAATGCCCCTTTGGGCCAAGGTGTTGATCTGAAACTGCAACCACTAATCCTTGAGGTATAGGGCGTATGATTTGGCAGGTTGCTTACACTGCAGAGCTTCCATCATCCAGCTAGCCATGCAGGCCAGTTGGGCCTCCTTTTCTTGCACCTGTTGTTTTAGAGACTATATCTCTTGGGCTGCTTGCAATTCCTTTTCCTATAGCTGTCTAGTCAGTGCCTCTATTTCAGCTTGCAACCCATCTCTCTTCTGCTGTTCATCATGTGTTTCTTTGGCTGTTGTGGGCTCCTCCTGCTGTTGCTGTCCTCCCAAGGTGTGGGGTCTATCTTCCATAAGGTGTCCCTATAACTGTAGTTGCTGTTTGAGTAGCTTATTTTCTTCCTGTAGCTTAGCCCGCTGGCTGCTTTCTACATGTCGTACCAAAGCCAATTCTTTCCTTGCCTCTTTGAGTTGTTCCTCTAAGGGACCTATATCTACCACACCCTTGGACTTGGTGATTTTCATCCAAGTGTGGGTCATCACTCTCTCTTCCTCCAGTGCAAAGAAGAGCGGCACTCCAAATTTTTGGGGAATTATCCTTCCCACTTCTAGCAAGTTATAGTAAGAGCCCAGGTTGGGCTGGGGGCTTGGTTCCTCAATTTTCTCAGTCTTTTCCTCCTCCTAGGATGATGTAGATTCCTTCTCTTCCAACTCTTCGGTCTCCTTTAGCCTAGCCAACGTATCCTGTAGAATTGTCTCAACATCCTTTAGAGAGGTCTTTGTGTCCATCAGTTTAATCCTTTCTTTCCAAGTGGACGTCTTCGGGCTGCCCCATTCATAGGTAATGGATGCCTTCAAGGGAGACCTTTCTTTTTGTTTAATTGGGGTGTCCAGAATCGTAATTGGCTCTTTTGACTGTGGCTGGGGTTTGCCAGTTTTTATGCGCATGCTTCTTCTTGCCTTAAAATACATAGAAAGCTCCCTTTTTCTCTTCCCTTTTTTCTCTGGGGTTATGCTTAAGGTAGCTAGCACTGCTGCTGCCTCCCTGGCCAAGATCTCAAGTGATTTATCCTTTTTCTTCTTTGCCTCCATACTTCCTATAGAAAGTCCCATGTCGATTGTTTTCAGGCTTCCTGTAGAAACTGTTTTTGGACTTCCTGTAGAAACTGTCCTAGGACTTCCTGTAGGAACTGTTTTGGCCTGTTTGGCTGTATGTGTCTTTCCTTTTAGCTCTTGTTTGGTTGCCTTGGTTTTGATTTCATTTATTTGGGCTTTTCGAGTCCTCTCTACTCTACTTTGCAGTCGTTTCTCCCTGGGTGTTTGTGCCATTGGTCCTCCCATAGTTTTAGGTTCAGTAACTTGGCCTTTTCCTTGTTTCTCCTTCTGCTCTTTCTGTGGTGGTTTGGCCTGTGTTTGTTTGCCACTGGCTTTCTCTCCGACTTCAAGGTGTTTCCCTTCTTCACTGCTGGATGAGGTGAGTTCCTCGGCTAGAATTCTTATATCATCATCTTTGGACATATTGCGGAAAATTTCCCAGGAGAGGGGGATAGTAGGTATGGAGGCCATCCTCTACCAATAGCTCGATGAACCCATGATGGGCTAGCTGATCTGGGGTCCCCTCCTTCAATTTTGAGCCACATTCCATCAATGATTGCAAGAGAAAATAGGGGATGCTTAACTTCTGCTCTGGGGGTAGATCCATCCCATGTCTTAGTTCTTTCAGTAACCGGAAATGATAGTCGTAAACAATACTGAACCGCCCCTCATAGGTAATGTATTTCATAATTTGGAGACTGCCTTCACTCCACAGAGGATGTAAACTGGCCCTCCTTACCCCATTCTTAACTTCTGCAAACTGTTCCTCTGGTAGGAAGAATTATTTCTTGGCTTTTTGGCCTAATGCTCTCTCCTCTTTTCTCCAGGGTATCCCTAAGGGTGGACCAGTGACCTGACTAATGAGTTTAGGGGTAAGCTACAGGGTCAACCCTTTGAAATTTACAGTGGCTAGTGTTTTTTATTTAGGTTTCAGAGACATCAGGAATTCCTCTGTTATTTCATCATCATGCCCCTGGATTTTATCACAGAAGGTCATCCAATTGGCACGGGTGAAGAGGTCCACTATTGTGGGATGTTCACACAATTTTCTAGAATCTGAGGGTTCCTTTCTGATAAACCCTCCTAGCATGGTGAGAGTGTTCGGTTTAAATGATTTGAGAAAAAGGGGAGTGCTATTTTATGTGCTTTCCTCCTTTGAACTTTGAGAAAGGATCTCTCAAGTGTTTATATTTTAACTATACACCAATTCCCTGGTTCTAATGCTTTTGTTGCCCAAACTCGACTATCTGTGTATGGAGGGGGAAGTTTTGTTTCCACAGACAGGGTACAACACCTTAATTTTTTTACTCCCAGCATACATGCAAACGTGTAACTTCAAATTTTGACATACAGGCTAGCCCTCTAAGTGCTTTATCTTTTCTGCAGGAGGAATTTTCACAAGAACCTTGGAGGAGAATGTTGATGCTGGACTGTCTAAGAAATTCCGTATAATTACACAGGCAAACTGCTATTCTTGACCCACAGGCAGACTTGCTTCTAATACCCCTACTTTAGACAGTCTAGTTTACCACCTTTTGAAATATACCATGCAGGGAAAGTGTTTTTCGAGCCTACCTCTTCCGGAACTTCAAATTTGTCGGAGGAAAGCTCAGGTTTCTCTGTTCTAGGGGCTGTGCTGTACTTCCTGTAGGATGCTTGCCAACTTCTGTAGGATGTAATTGTGCTTCTGAACGAGCTCGAGACGCGGGAGAACTTTGAAACAGGCCGAAAAGCTTGGAGGAGGATGACGGGTTAACAGACTATGGAAACAGAGGACGAGTACTTTGGCACGGACGTTGCAAATGCGAATGAGCAGTGGACGTCCGAGCCTTTCAACCAAGCATTTTGAATTGTAGCACAATTCATGGCGAGAGGGTGAGGTCATGGCGAGAGGGTGAGGTGGCCGGACCAAACCATTATCCATTGTCATGGTCATCATTCTCCTGTGTGTCTCTGGCTGCCATTACCTCCCCTCTGCCATTAACCGCCGCCACCACTGTCAGTCCGCTGATTTTCACCGATTGGACACTCCACACATGTCGGCTACATGGCTCGTTGGCAATTCTGGACGTAATTGAGCTCGTTCGGATCCCACGAAGTGGTGTAACTGGCTGAGGGTGGCCAGTTGACTGACTACCGAATTCGTTCAATCCAACCATTTTCACAGGCATGCAGTTTTCTTGAAATATAGTTTATGCAATTCATGAATAAGGTTAGACACTTACCTGCGTGGCCGTGGACGCGTTATACAGACTTTGGTCTTGGAACCACTGCCTCGCTTGCTACTACCTCGTGCACGGGTGCTAGAGCCCATTCTTTTATTTGTTGAAGCTGCATGCGTGGCTTTGGAACCCGATCTTTCAACGATAAACGCTGCATGCCCAGGTTCTGTCTGATCTCAGCTGTCGAGGAGGTGTTCACATTCAAGATGAACCCTTTTTCATGTTCCCTGTGTGGATTTCAGCTGCCCTTGCTTCCGGAGTATGTGCCCCAGAGGGATCAGCTGCTACAGGATTCCTGTAGGATGTCTTGTAGCTGCTTCTCCTCCTGGGATGTAGGCTAAACGAACAGGGCCATATTATGGACAAGGACTGGCTGCGTTGGTGAAGAGCTTAGATGGAGCTTCAACAGGTAGAGTGTGCGAGCCTTTGCTGCTTGATTTTCTTACTTGAAATCTTTCCCTTTTTTCTTTGCTGTCACCCTGAGGAAAACAGAGTTTTTGAAATGAATGTGTAGGAACACACGACCAAGTGGGTGACAGAGGTGTCAAGAGATGGAATAGGGTGCCACATGGTGTTGGGTTGAATAGAGGGGTGGCTTCAATCCTAAAAAACTGATCCCAACCATCAGATTCCATTTCAGAATCAAATTTAGCTCGACCGATGGTTCTACAAGATGTTTCCTGTAGAGATTCAGGACTTCCTATAGAAACTCCTAGAACTTCCTGTAGAAAGACCTGGAACTTCCTGTGGAAAGCCCAGAACTTCCTGTGGAAAGCCCAGAACTTCCTGTAGAAGGCCCAATCTTGACCCGAATGTGACCAAATCCTAGGAGAGGTGAGTAGCCATGGAGGGGGTGTCTAAAGGGGTGTCCTAGAGCCTAGTACGGACCCCTGTCCTCGTTTTGCGCGCCCCTCTTTTATTGCAATGTAGGATGTTCTGTAACCTGCAATTACTTCACAGAGATTAGTCATGTTTTCTTTTTTCTTTTTTTTCTTTCGTTTTTTTTGTTTAATGAGACAGCTAGGGCGCCTCAATGAGGATTTCACCCCTGCTATCTGTCCTGGGTGCCTCAAAGAGGTTTTCACCCAAAGATATTTTTATTCCACATTTTTTATTTCTCTAGAGACATCTGGGGCGCCTCCATGAGGTTTTCACCCTCACTGTCTACCCTGGGCGCCTCAGAAAGGTTTTCACCCAGGGATCTTTTTTATTTATGTGGTTTTTTTTTTTTTTGATGATCAAAGTGTGGGTGGAATAGGGGCAGATCCCTACTCCACTACCAGCACTGTTTTTTCCAAAGTTTCAATGAACTCATGCCTCGAAAGAGGTTTCTTGTAGAATTTCAATCGATGCCCATTGACAAGCATGGGGATGGCTTCTTTGTCAATGGTCCTAATAAGGAATGAACCATTGTCATTACATTTCTCCACTGCATATGGTCCTAGCCATCTTGTCCTCATCTTTCCTTTGAAATCCTTGTATCTTGAGTCATACAGTAGTGCCCAATCTCCTGGCTAGAATTTCCTTTCATTAAGGTGTCGGTCGTGCCATATCTTTCTTTGAAGTTGGACTACTTTTGAGTGGAGGGCCTGCATTCTTTTTTCATCTAATCCATTCAGCTGCAGTAATCTTTCACGTTGAGCATGGTTGAGATCTAGGTCCAGCTGAGCTGCCACCCTCAATGTGTTGTTCTCGAACTCTATGGACAACAAAGCTTTCTTCCCGTAGACCAGCTCATAAGGTGTGAAATCTGTTGTAATTTTCCAAGTGGTGTTGTAGGCCCAGGTGGCCTCAACAACGCGATCTGCCCAATTCTTTTTGCTGCTGCTCACCACCTTAGTCAAAATTCCTTCCAATGCTCTATTGGTGACTTCCACCTGTCCATTTGCTTGTGGATGATAGGGGGTGGAAGTTCTGTGCTTGATCTTGTGATGAGCGAGCAGGTCTTCAATCAAGTTAGAGGTGAACTGGCTTCCTTTATCGGTGACTAATTCTCTTGGGTAGCCAAACTTGTAGAAGATGTTTTCCCTTAAGAACTCAGCCACTTTCTCTTCTGTCACTGCCTTGATTGCCTTTGTTTCTGCCCTTTTGTTAGGTAGTCGGTGCATACGATGATGTAAGACCTTTGCTTTGAAGGAGGGTTGATAGGTCCCACGAAATCCATGCCCCACTTCTCAAATGGCTCGAAATTCACTTGAGATTGGAGGGGCATTTCATCCCTTGGAGTAGGTTTCCCCATCCTCTGACATCGATCACACTAGATGATGTATCTTTTGACATCTTGATGAATAGTAGGCCAATAGTAGCCAGCTTGTATAATTTTGAAGGCGGTCTTTTTTGCTGCAAAGTGGCCTCCACATGGTCCATCGTGACAGGTTAGGAGGATGTCAAAGACTTACTCTTCCCTAACACAATGCCTCAAGATTTGATCTGGGCCAAGTTTAAACAGGTTGCCCCCAATCCAAGTGAATGGGGCACTCTTCCTCACAATTCTGCTCTTCTCCTTTGAGGATAGATGCGGAGGGAACTGTGTTGAGACCAAGTAGTTTGCCATATCAGCAACCATGGAGAGAATACTGAGATAGCAAAAAAGTGTTCATCTGGCATCTGGTCATCCACTGTCCCTTCCTCACCTGCAGGAAAATCCAATCTAGATAGGAAGTCAGTAACAACATTTTCCTTACCTAGCTTGTCAACAATAGTCAAATCAAATTGATGCAACAAAAGTAACCATCTAATGATACGAGCATTCACATTAGGTTTATTCATTAAATATCTAATCGCAGCATGATCAGTGTGTACAAATGTTTGATATCCAGTGATGTAGTGTCTGAACTTGTTTAAGGATGGACTACGGCCAAGAACTCTTTCTCGGTTACCGTGTAGTTCATCTTTGCCTTGGACAAGTTTTTTCTAACAAAGTATATGGCATATGGCAATTTCTCCTCAACTTGTCCTAAGGCTGCTCCTATGGCTTTGTTCGAGGCATCAGTGTGGATGTGGAAAGGTAGGGCCAAGTTTGGACCTCTCAAGATCGGTGCGGATACCAACTTACCTTTCAACTCATCCAGAGCCCCTTGGTAGTCATCATTCCATTTAAACTCGACATCTTTTCCTAAGAGGCTAAACAATGGTGAGGCTAGCTTACTAAAATCTTTGATGAATCTTCTATAATATCCTGCCAAGCCTAGAAAGCTCCGAACATCTCTGACCTTTTGAGGAGGTGGAACCTTTTCGATGATAACGATCTTGTTAGGATCCACTTGTAATCCTTGCTGAGAAATTGTATGACCTAGCACAGTCCCTTCAGTCATCAAGAATTCACATTTTTCGGGATTGAGGGATAGGTTCATCTGAATGCACTTGGTTAGAACTTTTCCCAGGTTAGTCAATGCTTTTTGCAAATTGGACCCATAAGGAGTGAAGTCATCCATATAGATTTCCACCAAATCGTGAACCAATTCAGCAAATATGCTCAATACCGCCCTCTGGAAAGTGGCGGGAGCATTGCACAACCCAAATGGAAGGACTCGGTAGGCAAAGGTACCCCATGGACAAGTGAAGGTGGTTTTATATTGGTCTTTCAGGCTGATTTGGATCTGATTATACTTGCTAAACCCATCTAGGAAAGAAAAGAACTTCTTCCCTGCTAGACCATCCAACACCTGATCTATGAAAGGCAAAGGAAGATGGTCCTTTTTGGTGGCTTTGTTAAGTTATTGGTAATCTACACAGATTCTCCACTTCCCATTTTTCTTGGGCACAAGCACTAGAGGTGAAACCCACTCACTATAGAGATGGGGTAGATGAATCCTGCATCCAACAATTTTTGTAATTCTTCCTTGACGATGTCTTTAAGGGCTGGATTCATTCTCCTCTGAGGCTGCCTCACTGGTTTACTATCCTCTTTAATGTAGATGTGATGGGTACAAACTGAAGGGTGGACTCCTTTCATCTCCTTATAGCTCCAAGCGAAAGCATCCAAATGGCTGTTTAATAAGCTACACAGCTCCTTCTCCTGGGAGGGAGATGAGGAGGAGCTAATCTTTAAGGTTCTTTTAGGGCCAAATTCCACACTCTTAACTCTAGGAGAGGTTAGATCAGTCACACAGAGGTCCACTAAAGCACTGGCTTGGGTATCTTCCACCAACTCTTATAATCACAGTGCACTAGGAGGTGGATTTTGAATCAAATTCTCAATCAAGTCATCCTCGGTTTGAGGGCCTCCCCTGGTGGCTTCTACAGTGCACAACAGTGCAAAGTAGACCTCATCCTCATCTCCCTCTTCCAACTAGAGTGGTAAGTCATGTTCTAGCAGAGGTTGGGCAGGAGGATAAAGGATTAGCTACTTAGACATAGGCCCATTCTTGATGGTCATGCTTCCAGCTCGACAACTGATGTAAGCATCCATAGTAGCTAACCAAGGCCTTCCCAAGATGAGGGGGTATCCAGTAAATTTTTCCTTTGGCTGAAGGACCAAGAAATCTGTAGGGTACTCCGAAGAGTCAACAGAGACCAAGACATCTTCCACAATCCCTTCGGGAGTCACGGTGGAGCGGTCCGCTAACTGTAGTATTGTCGAGGTCTTCCTCAAGGAACTTTGAAGGTTGAGTTTAAGCATAGTGTCCCTGGTCATCACACTAATGGCAGCCCCTAGATCAATCAAGGTATGGGGGATTATGGTGCCATTGATGTGGACATCAACTACAGGACTCCCAGGGTCCAAATATTTTGGACAGATTACTTGCCTCAACATTAGATCGGACAGTTGTGCTATGAGATTGATATTTTGGGCATCTTTCTTGCGCCTACCTAGGTGCCTAAAACACTTCTCCTTGATCAATTTGTTGTATATTGATACATATTTTATGGCCTATAGAAGGGGTATTTTCACACACAACTGCTTAAGTTCTCCCAGAAGCTCAGTCTCCTCTGGGTTTGGTTGCGTGGTTGCTGTTAGTCGCTCAAGAAAGGGTGGAATGGCTTTGGGTTCACTTTCTTGTTTTTCTTCCTCATCCTCTGGGGAGGAAGTTGGCGGTCTGGAAGGACCTTCCCAGATCACAGGTTGATCTCCTGGATCTCCACAACATAGGTAGGGCATGTTGTTTCCCCAGTGTATACCTACTAGGCCTATCTGTTGTTGGGGTTCGGGTTCGGTTGGGCAGGCATCTGGGGTTTTCTTGGAGGAGCAGGAGGTAATGGTTGTGGTTGAGTAGGTGGTGGAGGAAAAATGGCAGGAAGAGAGTTGTATTGGGGCCTCCATCCCTACTGTGGTGCATTCCACTGAGGCTGTGGCTGGACAGGTGAGGGAAACGAATGTGCAGGAGTTTGAGTATGGTATTGGGATGGATAAGACCATGGAGGAGGTGCAAACCAGGAAGGATGAGTAGGGGGACCCCAAGAAGGTATGTGAGCAGATTGGTTGGGGCTATAACAAGCTTGGGAGGTCCCTTACATCCCCTGCTAGTAAGGTCTGGGCCCATGCGGCCTCCTTTGGTTGAGGAAGTAGAGAGGTTCAGCGGTTGCCTCAGCCTCTAGGTACATGGCTTTAAATCCGGGTAAGGTTGGGCATTGGTTTGTGGGGTGGTCTTCCTCACAAATGAAGCATACCTCTACTGAGTGCAATGGACACTCGTTCTTTGGGTGTTTCCTCGTACATCTAGGACAGAAAACGGCCAAAGCCCTCTCAGCTTCCTCTTTCTTTTGTTGGATTCAGAAAGTATCAAGTTGCATGGCAATGGTCTGTCTCATCTCACTTTTGAGGTCTTCCATCTGATTAGCAAACTCATGTTTGGAGAAGGTGGTACTAGTTGAAAGTGGATTCCCCCTACCTCTTTTCTGGGCTACCCTAGAATGGTTTCTAAACACAGTCTTTATGTCCTCATAGGGTAGTTGGTAGATGTCTCCTCCAGCTAGCAAGTGAAGGGTGTCTAGAAGGTCCTCATGGACTCCTCGAAGCAGAACCAAATTTAGAGATTCAGGGTCAAGTGTGCACCTGGCCCGTTTATAACTAAGTTGGAACCTTTCCTCGTAGTCTTCTAAAGACTCATCATTTCCCATGGTCATCCAAAAGATTTCTCCTTTTGTTTCCTTTGACCTACAGTAGTCCTGGTATTTGTTGTTAAAGGCTTGCTGCATCTGAGCCCAAGTAGTGATATTGTTTCCAGGTAACCCCATGAACCAGCGGAGTGCTGCATCCTTGAGGGTAGAAGGAAAGAGTTTCAACTTTTGCTTGTCCTCAGCATAGTCATAAGTTCAACATAAGACAACAAACTCAAACAGGAAGGTATCAGGGTCTTCAGTGGTCAATCCATGGAAGTGAGGTAAGGCTGAGGGACTTATGTTTTCCATTTTCATGTCCCCTTTGGTCTCTCGGATGGGAAAATCACCTTCTATTCTCTCGTTATCTCCTATACCATTTCTATGTTTAGCCATGGTCTCAAGAGGGATGTTCTCTTGCTCTTCTTCTGTTATACGATCTTCGTATATCTCAGGAGGTTCACCTATAGGTTCTTCTGGATCATGGCCACCAAAGAAGAGAGAAGGGTGACTCTGCGATGTGGTGGGGGTGTTGAGTAAGAATTTTCCGGAATTGTCTCTGTTCCTACGAGGCATGAAATGAAATATTTTTGGTTGCTTTTGTATTTTTTCTGCTTGTACATGCAAAACTAAAATAGATTGAATTGCAACTAACTATCTTGCTGAAATGAAAATGCAGAATTGAAATGAAAGCAGGAAAGGACTGATCTATTTTGCTGAAATGAAATTGTAGAAATGAAATTGTGGAATTGAAATTCTGATCTATGAAAGCAGGCAATGTCTAATCTACTTTTGTGGAAATGAAATTGTAAAATGGAAATGAAATAAACTACTTGGCAGAAGGTTGTAGTAGAAAATAGAAGAAAAGCAGCAATTGTAAATGTTGTGTAGGTAAATCCCCTTTGCGGACAAAGGCGATCCCTCTAGCCTAACTGAGGTCTAGCAACAATCAAGCAACGCTAACACACAGGTTCCTAATTGCAAAATAAAGGCCAATATGAGAGCCTACCTCGAATCCAACGCTTATATTCGTAGAAGGGTTGTCGCTTCCATTCTTTCGCTTCAGCTAGTCGCAATCCTCACGATCTCCGTGAACATACACCTACACAAGCAAAGGACAAGACAAATACAAGCATAAAATCCGGGAAATGCAACTATGTACCGGTCAGAAAAGATACAACTCAAACATCATAATCAAAGACACATGAGTGGAACCATAATGATAGTCGTTTATCTTATTAATAAAACAAAAGAGAATACAACCAAGTTCTGACGTCAAATCCTCCTTTGGTTGGGTCCAGCCAGCAAGTCCTTCAAGCATTCACCTTTGAGAGTAGATATCCCAAGACAACTCTCTCTCTCACACAAGTTTACACAAGATGGAAACACTTCACAACATTCCTTAAGCACTATGGCAATCCCACACTTATCACACCAGCTGCCTATCAAGCTTACAATACTATCAGCAATGCTCTAAACACAATCAATTCCAAACTAGCAGCTCATGGCAATGTTGGAGGCTTAAATAGGAGAAGGAGTCTCCATGAATGGTGTGAGGATCAGCTTATCTCCAAGGAAGGTGGCTCAAATGACGAAACAAACATGCCAGAGAAGGGAGGGCGACATTCACAAGGCCAACAACCAGGTCTGGAGTCATCTGGAAGGCCGGCTGTTAGAACAAACTCACCCAAACTGGATCATCGTGGGCACATAACTACACTGGAGCACTTTCATCGCTGCTGAATAATAAGGAAAGTCACATCAGCGCGATCAGATATAAGGAACAGCGCGTTGTCACATGAAATTCGACCAGCGTGGGAAAGGCGTGTGCTTCCGCACTGGCAACGCATTGAGTCTGTTTAGGAGTGCTCATCAGCGCGTTTATTTTTAAAACAGTCGCAATGATAGAGAAAACTTTGGCAAAGTGCGTCATTTGGACACATTAGAGAGCATGAACACGATGAATTTGGTCTCATGACACAGTAGGGAGACTGACAGGAAGACAGTGAAAAATTACTGTGTAACAGATGCCCCCTAAAGCATGAAGCCCGAGAGAGTGGGAGGGATGAAATGCTTTACAGAACTGGCTGAACTAGAACACCACCAAGAAGAACCTGCACGTAGTACAACTGATAGCTCAAATACATAATGTACATGGTATGGGCGTAGCCATCCATAATAGAGTACATAAAAATCTAGATCGGAGGTATGGACGCAGCCATCCGATGAGGATCAATGAATGGACTCAGGCATGGTCGCAGCCATCCAATGAATGAGTCATGTAGTGATTACAATAATCCACAAAATGCAACCCGGATCTCAATATACAAAATCTGGGGTGTTGCGCTCCAACTCAACCCGAACAAAAGTACAAGTTCAAGCATGCAAATATAGGAGTCGAAGTCGAACATGCATGAACATTGCCTGATTACCAGTCAATGATGAAAATTGTTAATAGACGTGAGAGGTGCCACCAATAATGATGATGGTCCTCAAGGTACTATAGGTACAATCCACGGCGTGTGAATCAAGTAGCCGGTGTCGAACACCCGTAGAATCATTCGATCGGAGGCCAATGATGAAAACCTCGCGTCGAACACGAAGAACCTGCCATTGAGGCATGCAGGCTCTAAGGCACCTAAAGGGAGTCTCTAGGTCATCTTCTTGGATAATGAGCGATAGGAAGTGATCTTGATCGAAGGTGGGCCATAATGTTTCCCACATCATCGACACGAGACAGAGGGGGATAACATGTTTTGTGTGAGGTATCAGAGGGAGGTTGAGTATTCTACAGAGGTCAACTTCTCTTGAACATATCGGCGGAACAACAGCGGATTTGGCAGTATTTGATGTCAAATGATCAGGGGTCATAACGACAAGATGATGAGCAGATGAATGGTCAAACAGGATAATCCAAACCCACGGAGGCAAGTGTGAAACAAGATGAGATGTCCCCACCCAGACACGAATGCAGACAAGTGCCATGTTCAAGAGTGACATACTGCCGACACGACGATGATTATGATTCCTTTATTCCCCCACCATTTCTGGTGAGTACCTCGGTTATTTTTGGATGGCAAGCTTGACGGGGATAACATATGCTTGAGATGTGTCATCACGACGAAACCCGATGTCATTAAAGTTTTAACGAGTCTGAAAAAGGAAAAACTCGGCGTCTTTTCATATTTAGAGAGTTTGAAAAGACAGCGAAAAGGAAACTCCAGGGGTGTCCTTTTTCGTAAAGTTGTGTCTCTCAAGCCCAAAAAAGTGTAAAGCTATGCTCGAAAGAACCACCTGGCCATTACGACCGAGGAGTACTTTTCGTAAGTAGCGACTTTGACCCGAAAAAGTAAAAAAGCGATCAAAACCACATCGCTTCATGACCATTAACGAATTCAAAACGACGAAAATCCGGCGATCTTTTTTAAGTTTAAACGGTCGGAAAAAGAGCTTTAAAAGATGACTGCCTCTCATTTCTTTTGACGAGTCGAGAGGGAGACTCGGCTATCTTTTCTTATTTCACATCGAAAAAGAGCTTAAAGCTGATGGGGAGTATATTTCGTAGAGTGGCTGGAGAGGCAGACTATCTTTGTGGAGGACTGGCCATATGTCGGGATAGACTTCCGTGGAGATCCAGACATGCCGCTGCCTGCTGGAGAGCAGTGGGACGATGGTGGTAAGACACTTGATCTCATTTTTTGATTTTTATTTTTATGATGTTTTTTATTTTTTCATGTACATGTCTTAATGACAAACACTATGTTATGCATATGTGGGACCGGCGAGGCCCCTTGGCATGGCCCCGGAGGCACGGAGGGATGCACAGGGCATTAGAGCTCTAGCCATGGCTCCTCTGGGAGATGACACGATGGAGACCGTGATGCGGAACCTCGAGGGTTTGCTGATTGGGATACCAGACTACCAGGGGATAGAGGAGGTCCCCATAGCGGCTTAGATCCATACAGTGGGGGTAGAACCTAGGATGCACCGCCTTTTGAGGCAGGTGGCACGAGCAGCTACGACCCATAGGGAGCACAACCCACCACACTAGATATCTAGGTCTTTATTCCCTACTGATGATTTTTTGAGAGACATGTGTCTCAGATGTACGGAGAACACAGGCTCTATCCAGACATGTACACTTATTTTTGAGTGCCTCAGTGCGCCACACGATATA
>APFE031361460.1:52604-69748 GCA_000404065.3 Pinus taeda | reverse complement strand
AGATTAGAAAAAGGACGGTCATTTGAAAACCGCATCCTAAATTTTGTAAAGACACTATTATTAGAATTAGGAAGTAGTATTTTAACCCTTCTCATGCATTTAGAGAAGGGTCCATAAATTTTTCAAAAACTTGTCCTCGGAACATGCACTTTTGCACCCTCAGAGGAGGTTTTTATGAATGGATGGATCGAGATTTATTAATGTTTGCATTTGATGTATGCTACTGATGTTGCACTTTTGTACTCTTAGTAGATGTTAGAACAAGTAGAGATAAATCGTTTTTGCTTGAAGCTTATGAATAGGATTAGTCATAAATGGTACTTTTATCTCTTGGCCATTTCTGCTTATATTCTTAAAGTGATATATAGTTTTCAGTTGTCTATATGTTATTGCATGAATGTATGAGTTACCATTTGGCACTTCTGTACGGTGGAGCCATTTATTTATGTCTGATATATGAATAAATTATTATGCGATATGTTGTTCACAACTGTTTTGCCTAACTTCTAATGCAAAGTGGTTTATCTTAATTGATTTCTATTCTTATAATAGCTGAATGATCTTTATTACCAGTTATTGTTTGAAATCTCTTTAGATCGCATAATAGAAGATATACACCCCGGGTTAGCGTAGATTAGATGTGTTGTTTCTCATTAGATTACAATAGCATATAGTTAGTTTAAGAATCTGAATTAAATTAGCTTTAAAGTACTCTTAGATCAGCATCAACCAACTCTACACACACACACACCCTCAGATTGGGAAATTGGTCCCATTATCCCCAGTCGGACCCGCTATACCAAATGGATAAGGAGCTGCCAACCAAGGTCCGGACTGGGTGGGTATCCCCCTTGTTGTCGACCCGATTTTCGGGGCTTCAACATATGCCCAAATAAGTTAGTAGATATTTCTTCTGAGATGGGCATGACTGGAGGACCTCCAGCATCAACATGGCGGCAGGTGATTGTGCTAAATTTTTTACTATATTGTACATGTGGACAGCTGAGTTAGAAGCCACATTACAGTGCAATGGCCCTTTGGGGATCTTGGGAATTGAATCAACCTTGGGCTGAGGGATCTGTAAAGTGTCATTTGATGTCGTAAGAGACTCAGTAGATTATTTAGTTTTAGGCTCGGTTGTAGAAAAAGTCGATGGCTTGTCATATTGATGTGACCGAGTTTTCAAGTTGACATCACAAGTATTGACCCCATCAGAATTCATCATGAGAATATAGTAGTTACCAGGACCAAAAGGTTGGAAAGGGTGGGCTTCTTGATCTTGGTGTGGTTGAGCAACAACAAATCTTGACTATGGGAAAGGATTCGTAAGCACGGCCGGTTGAGATGGCGCATGATTCTGAGGCAATTGATGCATGGGTGGTTGACCTCTAGAAGCTACTTGGGCTTCCCACATTTGGTGCATCTGAGGTAAGAGGGGAAACTCATGAGTGTAATGGCCATGTACACCACAACATGCACAATGCTTGTTCATATGAACAACCTTGTTCTACATGGGTTGATTTCCCTGTTGTTGGTTGTTGGTGTTAGGATGGCTCCCCTAGGGTTGATTACGTTGATTACCTTGGTTACCTTAGTTACCCTTGTTACCCTTCCCCTTATTCTTTTTCTTTGAATTTTAGGGATTGGTCGCACTCGGTTGTGCACACACTTGACCATGAGGGGTTGGTGGTTGCTGGGGCAGAGGATGCATGGGAGGTTGCGGTGCTATTGCCTAAGGGGATGGAGAACTCGACGGTGCATAGGTGTAAGATGGTGAATGGGCAATGGTTTGGTAGATAGGTTGAGTAGTAACTAGTCCTGACATCTGCAAATGTGGTTGGGTGAATGCATAAGATGTACTTTGTCCTGAATACATGTTGTCGGCAAGAGGGGAATAAGTGTTGGAGGAACTGGTGCCCCTGCTGATAGCCATAATTCTACTGAGTATACGGTGAATGATGTGAAATAGCTCCAACAATACCATCAGTAGCATGAGATGGCCCCAGTGCATTGGCACCACTAGGATGAGGGAGGTATTGTATAACGATATAGACATAACTAGATTGAGGATAAATCAAGTCATATCTTAGAGCAGTCTGGAGAGCCTCTTCCTTTGTCTAAGTAAAGTAGGATGAGAGATCTTTGGTAGTGGGTGCTAAAAGAGTTCTAAGAAACCAATCGAGGTAGACACGGTCTTCAAAGGAAGGAGCATAACACATGGTCCTCCTTCTACACCATTCCTGGACATGGTTGGAAAGACGGGTGGCAAAGGACTGAAGAAATGTGGTCAAGAATTTTGTATCGGTGTCGTATCAAAGAGGTAACTGAAAATATGGAATCAAAACATTAGAAAGAGTCTGAAAAGTGGAATGAGAAGCAGAGGGTTAGTAAATGTACCACTTCGTAGCATCTCTAGTGAGCATGCATTGGAACAACCGAAGAGGAATGGAGTCATTGGTGATGGAATTAGACAAACACCACATATGGAAGGAGTGAACGTGATTAGTGGTGTCCTCTCCAGAATTACCCTCAAACTTGGGAATGTCTAAGGGAAGCTTAGTCGGCATAGTTGGCCAACCAACATCATGGTTTATGGGGTCCTTAATCAATTGGCTAAAATACGGGAGATTGAACCCAACCATGAGGGGTAGCAAAGGAGTTGTTAGTATGGTTCTTGTAATGGTTCTGCTAGATGTGACTACAGGGATAGAACTGAAGCCACCACCAGGCTAGTTTCCTGCACCTATAGTGGGTCCTAACATGACGACGGTATGCGGTGAAGGAGGCTCAGAATCGGATGAGGAATATGATGAAATAGAAGAAGAGTCAGTATGGGACTCGAGGGAGGACTAACTCGAACCCTACGAGGAGGAGTAATACATCCAAGCGGAAACTGGGGATGAAGACCTAGAAATATTCATGACAGACACCTTGGTGGCACAATGGTTGCAAGACACAAGTGACACGAAAATGGTGGAGGGAGGTAAACAAAATGTCTCTATCTCTCTTGGGGAGATAAATTAATTAAGTCTTGGCTTGGCAGTGTTAACCAAGTGCCCTTCACTTAAGGTGTGCTTGTGTGTGCAAATATGTGTGTTTATAAATTAATCTCAGATCATGTTTGAAAAAAACAGAAAGAAAACTATTGTTGAAATACTGTAAATAAACTAAAATTAAGAGCATAAATAAATAGAAAATCAACTATCTAAACCCCACCCAAAATGGATTTGCAAACACTGTGCTGGTTGGTGGCAAAAACAACTAAAAACACACTCAAATGGCCAAGAGATCTAAGCGTTAGTGTGACTGGGATCAAATGACCCTATGCTACTGGAATGTGGTGCAACAATAACAAAAACCGGTGAGGAAAATTGATGCAAAAGATGGGGCGATGGGTGTGGAACCTAGGGAAAATAGTGGCACCTTAAGGCAAATGACCAAACAAGGTGATCTAGGTGGATGTTGGTGGCCACCCACCTATCCCATTTGGACCCCCACAATTGTCTCTTTCAGCATTTTCAGTTTCCTTAAGTGTAGCACAACTTACTATTTTTAGCAGTTTTCGGGTCCTGAACTTTCGGAGCCGTTTTGAGGCCCTAAACGACGTTTTTTGGGGAATCCAGGGGCAACATGGGTCCATTCAATGGACCGATGTTTCTCGTTCCAACAATGATAGTGCTCGAATAGATCTTTCTAATGAGCTATTGTACGCGTCAAACGGAGATCGTATGCCAAAGTTACGACCCCGGGAAATTGATGTACCAATTTACCCAAAACGGGGCCCACCATTTGGCGTTTCATCTTCTAAGGGTCGGTTTTGGAATGTGAAGGGTTTTCCATTGTTTCTCAATAATAAATAGGCCTTCGAGCCTCATTGTAAAAGAAGTTCGGAACAGTTCAGAGACATGTAGCCGCACATCTCTTCTCAGAGATAAGCTACCATCGTCCTAGCTGGTTTATTTCCAATTCTGGTTGAAGCATATTTCGGTATTTTCCATTAATGAAATGAAGCATTATTTCCACTGCATCTTTGTGTATATGGTTATCTCTGTATTTTATTGCGTTCCTGTTTAAATCCGGATCACTCATGCTCTGTAGCACTCCCCAACACAGGCTCTCGGTTTCTCTAGTACAAGCTCTCTTTGTCTAGCACGCCACCCTCTATTTTTATAACACGTTTGGGACAAGGCCGCACAAAAATCGGGATTGTTTTGTTTAGAATGGAAATTGTTTGCATAGAAGCATCGGCAGTGCAAAAAACATGAAAATAGGCCTTTTTATCATTTTAAAACAATATGACAAAACCTCGAAAAACACTGAAAAATAGTGAAAAATCCGAAAGTTCGGATTTCAAATTTTATAGCATCGGACTTATAAACTTATCAAGTCCGGGCTGTATCGCAATTGGGGATCTCAGATCGTCGATCGCCGATATCACCAATTAGATCTGGACTATTGATTTGTTCCTGATTGGACCGTTGAGATTGCATCGCATCTCACTATCGCATCGCCCCTTGGTATCGGGATCACCGATCTCTCGATCCCGATTTAATCTTGGTCATTGATCTGCTTCCTGATCTGACAGTTGAGATTGCGTTGCATATCGCTATCACCATTGCCCCGGGGGTTCTACCTTTGGCATCCATCGACACCGATTTGATCACCGATTTGATCGCTGATCGCATGTTTTAAGCCTCTGACATCACCGATTGCCTACCCCCCGATCCCAATTAATCGGAGATTTCTAATCTAGGGTCCCAAAAGCCTACCTTGAGTCCACCCTTAGCATGATTCCCGATACAGTTTTCCTTATAAAGGATTTAAGTCAATTTTTATGAAAAAACCTCCTTTTTTCAAAGGAACCAAGGCAACTCTTTTCACAATAACTTCACCATCCGAACTCAGATTGATGAACTGTTCAAACCTCCATGATCAGGAAGACGAGATCTACGCTCTAGTCCTAGTTCAATATCATTTTAATCACTTTTATTTTCAAGTATTTCCATGCCATTGGTGTCTAAAGATCCACCTAGATTAGCCATCATCAGATCCCGCAACATCAAAATCACCAGTTGTTCCTCCCATTGATGGAGTTATTGATTCAGTATGCCAGACCCCTACTTAAACTTATTCAAAACATAATTTAGTCTCAAATGCTACTCCTAATTGTTCATCTCAAAATCTGCCAAGCCCTAGTAAAATCTCAAAGGTCCACGTTGTCCAGTCTACTGCAGCAGACAAATCCTCGAAAGGGAAAAAGAAAGGCAAAGGCAAAGCTAAAGCTGATGCCCCAAAATAGGGTCCTCCCAAATTGTCTGTTGGCGAATCATCGCAACAGAAACCTAAGTATCCCTACCTCATTTTCAAGGAGGATCACTATACTAAGGATTGTCCACGATGACTTGAAGTTAGTCCCCTACTTAAAGGGACCCCTGTTGTCTGTAAAGAGCCATATCCATCTCAGCAGACTCATATGGTAGACCAACCTCGATTTACTTCCTTTGGATCTCAAGTGTTCATGATGAGCATGCCCATTAATGTGGCTACCTGATCGAAAGATTATCAAACTCCAGCTTCAGCAGCTGGGAAAGAAAAAGAAACTGCACCTTCTTCTTCTACCCCAAGTTCTAGCCCTCTATAAATCGAGCGCCCTAACCCTAATTCTGCTACATGGCCACCCTCTCGAGGTGTGCTACAGAAATCCTTGTATAATCCCAATGCCTCAGCCACGGCACTACAATATTATTGAAGAATTGGCTTATGCACTGTTAGCTATGTCGGCTCTTGAGGTACTCCAAAGCTGCCCATCGCAATGGAAATATTTGTTGTCAGTTATCGGGGGCATCAATCCCACTGATTCTAATTTGATGTGTTTCGATCTGGAGAATCATGTTCCATGGCTCCCCCATCAGATTGCCTTTCTTATTCAGGTAATAATTAACGAGAACACCATCCACCGCACTGTCATTGATGAAGGTGCTTCCACTTGCATCATGTCAACTACATGTTGGAAGGCTATTGGTTCCCCTGCACTAAACCAAGCTCCAAACTCTTTGGAAGCTTTCGATGGGCACGATTCGTGACCCTTCGGTGTCTTCCCTAACCTTTCCATCACCCTAGAAGGCAAGACAGTGCAAGTTGAAGTAGAGATTGTTGACACCAATCTCAATTATAATCTTCTACTCGACCGAGGTTGGATTCATGCCATGCATGTCGTGGCCTCTATTAGATTCCTATACCAATAGGTTTCATTTTTCATGATTGACTGGAGAAGTGCCAAATATGTTCATCCTTTCCATGCTGCAAAGGTTCCATATTTTGAAGAATTTCACTATGTACAGTTGCTTAACTCTTATCATAGTTCATGAATGGCCAAACAGCTTAATCTTGGCGAGGTTCATATTTCAATTTACTTGCCTTAGAATAGAGAATAAAGGTCTGTCCAAACAGTTCAAGCTTGGCAGATGAGTAGATAGGTAGAGAAGCAAAGGAGCCCAACTGTTTAATCTGGGCCCTTGGAAGAGATAAGGGTAGATTTAGATAGGATGGCAGCTAAAAGAAAAGAAGATAATCAGGGTTTGCTAGTTCAAATGCACCCAATGAAAATGAAGAAAAATGTTAGGAGTAATAGGATGGGTAAGTAGTTTTGATGTTGCAGAAGCAGTTGCATGAGTGATCCTCCTTCTCAAAGATAATTCATCTCTTATGAATATCATAAATATCATGGCAAAGCATGGTGATAAATCAGAAGTTGCATGTCTAACTCCCCCCATCAACCACTCACTAACCTCCCTCCAAGGACACTGAGATCTGTTCAGTACTCCTACTTTACTTCATTTCATGAAAAAGACTAAGTGAAAACTTTGTTTTTACTTTGGAAGAGAAGCCACATTTCTTGTGTAAAATATTGATTTTCTCCTAAGCCTAAACTATTCAACTCTGCTACTAAAAACCCTCTCATTTCCCTAAGTCTAAGTTCCTAACTCTACTACTTAGTGCTTCCCCCCTAAACACATATTAACATACTAATCCTATTATATTAAATCCCTAACAAAACCCTTTCCCGTATTATGTCAATACATAAAAAAATCCCTAAAAATCTAAATATCCCAACCCCCGGCTTAATATAGCCATATATCAAAGTTTTTCGGGAATTATTGGTTCACTTGGAACCTTATAATAACCCCTTCGCATACACAAACCCTGGAATTTGTTTAGAACTTGGTAAAATAAATAACCGCGCCCAAAAAAGCCAATGACCAAAGGTTGTAACCCAAAAACATTGCAAAAAATTGAATATTATATGGGTCTCCTGCGCCATATATCTCCGCCGACTCTGCATCCCGCCAACCGTTCAATCATCGCGTGCAAATCCGACGGTTCTCGGTGATATCGAAACCCCTCCGATCACTGAACAATAGCATCCAGGGAATGGGCGGTATTGCCGCCGTATAGAATACAGGTGTCAACTTCCCGGCGTGATCAGAGCCCCCCCCCTCCAATACCACCCTGGCCCAAAGGCGGTGCGGGGAATACCGCTTACCGCCCCGTTGCCTCCTTGCTGGCATCACCCTTGCGTCATCAGCTGACGTCGCACCCACATCAGTGCCATGTCACCTGCTTACATCACCACCTCGCCTCCGTGTCACCCACCACATCATCTGGCATGTCATCTTCTGTACCCCGCTACACGACAAAAATTACGTCATGCTAACGTCATCTGATAGAAACGCGCCAAAGCCCACCAAAGTCAAATTTTTTGTTAAAAAGAGGTAAAAGCGTCGTTTTCACTCATTTTTGTTTGCCTCCTCTATGCAACCTGTGCATGCCGATTTACGTCCAAGAACTGTCATTCGACCACACAGTCTGCCACCTAGCAAATTTACTCCACAACTCAGCCCCTCATCTTGGTTCGCCACCTGCAAATCGCACATTTCACCGTTAAAATAGGTATTTACATCAATCTTGCTCCCGAACCCTGTTTGTTTAGTTTTCTCTACAAAAATGGCCCAAAGAACCCAAATTTGAACAAAGATCTGCTATACTTCCTCCAAACAGCTCATCTAGACCATTGTTGTTGCACATTTTACCAAGAAAGTCCTGCAAGTTCCGTCTCCCTCTGCAAATTTCTCCTATTGAGCTAAACTCGAGTTCACTTTAAATTTGCATTTGCTAAAAGAAAAAGCCCTGAACTGCTTTTCTCCATTTGTTACTAGAAAAACTCTGCAAAGTTTCGTTTCCCATTGTAAATTTTACCCAGCAAGTTAAATACGACTCATTTCAGTCTATAAATCTCTGAGAAAGGCCCCGGAGCGATTGTTTTATTTTCTACTGTTACACAGACCCAAAATTCCAATTTCAAAATCACAAAATTGAGCCATGGAAGCTCTAGTAGCCCTCAATATAGCCCCTCTTAATGATCCACATAAGGAATTGGAGTGGCTGCCCTTAGCTGATAGGGATTTTCAAATCCAGGACTTAGTTGGTGACAAAAACCATCTCCAAGCATTCTGTGAACTCAGGAACAGTTACCTAAGCAAAAATGATTTCTATGGGATATGGGAATCAAATCTACCCATGTACTACCTCGCCTCTGTCAATGTTTTCCCTGAGATAATTCACCTCTGTTTTGAAAACTATGAACTAACCCAAAGGGCAGCCAAAACTCCATCTCGAACTACCCTCTTTCATATAACTCCTGACACCATAAATCAAATGCTAAACTTCAAACCAACTCAGCTTCTGTTTCCTCTTACTATGAAATTCTTGCTTGATGAAGGTCCCAAACTCCCCAGCTCAGAGATAGCTCGAATTGCCCAAGTATTTATGAAACCAAATTGTCAGCCTACAGAGTCATCTCCTTTTCACTATGCATGGTTCAATGAATTGGGTAAATTACTTGTTGATATGATATCTTATATTCTGGGGTTCAAGACAAGTGAATATGTTAATGAGACTGTGTTAGTTTTATTGTCCACATTCACTCCAGGTCAGCCCCCTGCTGTCAAATACAACTATGCTAAATTCATTTCCAACAAGATCCATGAGCAACTCTTGAATCTAGATAGGGAGGGAGTCTTCAAGTACTCATCCTACATCCATCATCTGCTCCTCTATTATCAGCCAGACAGTTTCCAATTTCCCATCAGAAAATTGGACTCTAAAGGAGAAAAGAGGTCTATGATTTTTTGGACCTCAGTCTTTCATGAAGTCCCCAACTCTCCTTACTCTTACTGTGAGTTTATTGACATGCTTGTCTATCCAGCCTCTTCTCTACTGATGAGGGCTCCTCCTCCTAGATTATCTTATGATATGCAGAAAATATTACAGCTTTCCAAAAGTTACAAAATAGGTGACTGGTACTTATACCATAATCACACTGAGATCAGGATATATGGCTGTGAGCTGTGCCCCTACAAGCTGCCAAAATATGTGCCAATGAGACTATTTTCCATGGAATATTTCAGGCAATTTATCAATTCAGATTTGACTCATTTTCATAGCACCAAGAAAAAGGATCAGTTGAAATTGAGAGACCAATTAGGACCCTATGTCATGAACAAAAGAGATGGATGGCAAGATGCTGACAAGATATTGGGTGAACAATTCAGATTAAAAAGAAGCTTCTGGTGGGTACCCTATGACCCAAATGGATTTATCAATGCAAGAAAAATAAAATATAGGCTGTCAGCCTATGAACATTGCAAGATCCCTGAAATAGAACAATTTGCCAACCGATATGAGTGGGTAGAAGGCACACTAATTGAACAGCTCACTGAGGAAGAGAAAATGGAACAAAATATGAAAAATCTTGAAAAGACTCTTGACCTAGATTCTTTTGGGTAGGTGTCATTCAAAGTGCCACAGCAAACCGGAGAAGGCACATCAACCGCTGAAACTTCACAACAACCAGCCCAAGAAAGCACTACACCGACTGCTAGAACATCAAAGGGCAAAGAGGTCCTAGAATCAGAGCAGCACATGATGACAGATCCACCAACAACATCAAAGGAACAGGGTCAAGGGCAAGCCCCTTCACTATAGACAGAGGCACCAGAGGTACCAGCGTTACAAACTCCTCTCAATGAGGAAATAAGCAAGAAAAGGGACAGAGAAGAGACCACACCTGCAAGTGGATCAACAGAGTAGCCAGAGGCCAAAAGGCAAAGAGTAGATCCTCTACCTGAAGAGGAAATTATTGAAGAAATCACAGAAAGTCCAAGAGAGGAGAGGGAAACCAGCCAACAGACATCCACCAACTCTCACGGGCAAGAAATGGAGAGGCAGCATGGTATGCAAGTTTCCTCCTCAAGGCTGCAAAGTAAGAAATGATATGATATTAAAAGAACATTCATGGACATTAAGGCCCTGAATGAGCCATTGAGACTACAACTTTATGATCAATTTCTTAAAATGACACCCTCCAAACAGCAAAGACTAATGGCAACATATGACATTAAGGAGGAAAAAATGATCTTAGGTCATTTTAAACCTAAAGTTCAGCAACCACAGCCAGTAGCTGACTATATACGAACAAATCTAGAGGTCCTTGCCAAAGATATACACCCAATGGACCAGATTGAGCTACACAAACAAACTGGTTAAATGTTTTACTCTACATTGGCATATAAGGCAATGTTGGCCCACAAATTGCAAGACTCATTAAGAAATACATCTGCCCAATTGGACTTGGAAAAGATATCTTCCTTAGCTAAAGACAACAGAATAAAGATCTTAGAGGAGATAATTATTGAGCTGGGACATGATCCCGAGGATGCCAAGGGCATCAAAGCACTCATAAAGAAAAAGGAAGAAGATATTGCTGCACTTAGGAAGCAATTGAAGTTGCCTGTTACCATGCACCCACAAACTACATAACTTGCACAAGAAAAGGCAGAAGAAGACATGATGGATTTGCTGATGAAGATGAATCAAAGGCTAATTGAAACAGAGCAAGAACTGGAGAAAGCATTACAAGATAAGCAGGGAGAGTCGACCTCCCAACCACCTGAAACAGCTCCAACAGTTGCCACTGCCCCTCCCACAGTTGCAGTAGCAATCCCTCCCACTGTCCCAGAATCAACAGCAGGTACATCAGCCACATATGCTTCAACGGCAGAAACAACAATAGCCCCAGATACCAGCATGGGCATGGAAGAGATGATGAAGGCAATAAAGGAGTTAGAACTCCAAATGGCAGAACTAAAAGAAACCAAAGAAAAACTGGCCAAGTTAGAGGTAAGCTATGATAAATCTAAAATAACTGTGGCAGAAAAAACAAGAGAGGTAAAGTCCTTGGAAAATAAGGTAAAATCCTTGGAGAAAGATCTTACTTTTCACAAACCTCTATCTGAAATCAAAACAAATTTGTGGACTAAAATTGGCCAGTCCATCATGGATCAATGGAGATCAATACAGACTATCCATGAGCAAATTGAATTGATAGAAATAGTCCAAGTAGAGATTCAAAAGGCCAGAGCATCATTGGAAAACATGCTCGAACAGGCCAATAGACTAATTCATTTTTTGAATACTCACACCAGGGAAAAACTAGCAGCTTTGGAGATTAGGGACAGAATAGGTACTATTTTGATAGTGAAAAAGGTGCTGACCATGAGGAATTTTATATAGAATCTGGAGAGAAAGTGCCAACAAATGCAGATAGAAATAAATGCCTTTACATAGAAGTTTACAGTCTTGCAAAACAAAGGTTTACCCAGTTTGTTAACCAGCAATCAGAGGCTGTTGACACATGAACGATATGCTCACGGGGTGAATACATATGTTTCCAATCAGATCACAGCATCATCAAGTACCTCAGAAGATATAAAACCTCCCTCTGGACAGAGCTTATATGACAAATTAGAAAATCTGTTCTATATTAAACATGAAATAACACATCTTTTTGAAGTCCAACCCAATTTCTACAAGTATACTGAAGCGGATGAAACATTAATAAAAATGCAAAGACATCAGTTGCCCACAGACCAATGGTGGCAGAGCATGTTAGAGGTTTTACCAAGGTAATTTTAGTTCTCTTTTTGATCATCTACATTTAATCAAGTTCAATGCACGTGCCACATAACATAAAAATGAAAACAACAGAGGAAGAGAGTCACGCCAAAACGCATTAAAGCGGAATCAGGAACAGATGAAAGGGTCGGGACAGCAACGCAGGAACGCAAAATAAAGGGACAACTACCAGCCAACTCACTCAGTTCAAAATGTCAAATATATCTGACCAACTGAACAGCCATCACACCAACATTTACTTCTGCATTCATTTCTCTAATTTACTTCTCCTGTAAAGTAGATGGATGAAGTTATTGCTTGATATTATCCCATTTCAGATATTTTGTAACTCCTTTTTGTATAAATACCCCGTGAGATGTATTTGGGGTTGGTGATATCTATTTAGGACTGCGCTGTAACTCTGAGGATTTTTAATACAAAGGCTGTTGAAGTTCATTGTTGTTGCGCCGTCTGAATGTGGATTTGATGCATAGGGTCCCTGCTACAGAATTCTTGTGTCTTTCTATGGATAAATAAGTTATTCTAACCTGTGTTTATATTCTCTGTGTTTGCAAATTTCATATGTGTTTCATAATCTTAGTAATGGAGAAAAAGAATAGCCCAGAATTTGTTTAAATACACTCTGTGTTCAATCTCTATTATTACTTATGTTTTCTTCAGAGTTAGCATAAACAGGAATTCTTAGCTGCTCCTGTTTCCACTAATTCTTTCACTTTGAATATTAATAAGGAATTCTTTACTGCTCCTTGATAATACTCATGCATTTTCCCTTTGCCAACATGATGAAGGATTCTTAACTGCCCTTCACCCACTGGCTTCATTCCATCTATTTCCAGATCATAAAAATTGCTCCAAGATTGATTACCTTGCTCTGTAGTATCACCTTTAGTCAAAGAAATCATATTCAGTTGTTCACCCTCATAGACTCCATTAGCCCAATGGAATAAATTGTTCATACTTGCATCCTAGTTCTGTTCAAGATCACCATCCAACAAACTTAAAACAAAATCTTGTACATCATAACTAGCCTAAAATACCTCAAAACAAAGCTAAATTATAAAGGGAGAGCCCTCTCTGGATGCAGATGGGCTAGAATCTATGTTCAAAATATTGGTCTGTGGTTACCTTGGCCGTATTCCCCTCCTAGGGAACAACTTGAGTGATAACAACCTCCTCTTTATTTCACGTGATCTGTTTTCCCCATCAAGGGAAGATTGTCACCGTCGATCAGTCGTCTTTCTTTGCCTCTTCCTCCTCGAATGGCAATGTTCCATACGTCAAGCACTCTGGTGCTCCCTATGAGAATGTGGGGGTAGTTCTCTTCAAAGATTCTGCCTTAATGGGAATTTTTTCACTTCCACCTCCTCATGTTGCCTCTATCAACATGGTCTTGGTCAAATCTGATCCCTGAATCATACTTGCACCAGATCTTGTTGATGCTTTGGGCGAGGTCATGCCACTTAGTCCTGCTGAAGTTAGTTACGTGGAAATTGTTTCAGCTTCGAGCTCTGCATCCTCTGATTCTCATATGACGAAGACTTCTCTCGATATGTACTCTCAATCCCCCTGGCTTGGAACTTTGGAATCATCTGATCCCTTAGCCGAGACCTTCCTTGCTGATGAAGGTATCATGGAAATCATGTCTCTTGAGGAACCACCATGGATTGATACTCATCATCGATCCTTGTTCCTGCCTCACCCGACAGTCATGTTTACCACTTTCTAAGAGTCCTCTTCTCCATTTCCACCACCGAATGTTACTCATGAAGTATGGTCGGAAGGAATTTCAGTAATATTACCCAAATGATACCAATTGACATTTCTATCAAACCCGATGTCGTTGAACACATTCATATTGGGGTATCTTGTTCTCCGGATGAGATCAAGACATATACTTGTCTATTTTAGGAATTCCATGATGTGTTTACATGGTCTTATGAAGAAATTCCTAGCATCTTATCCGCACGCGAAGCCTGTTTGCCAATGGCTTCATCTAATGCACCCTAGGAAGGTTGCTGCTATTAAGGGTGAAGTCAAAAAGCTTCTCAAAGATGGGTTCATCTATCCCATCCCCCTTACAGATTGGGTGTCCAATATTGTCCCAATGACTAAAAAACAAGGCACGATCCGTGTTTGCATGGATTATTGAGATCTTAATTGTGTATGTCCTAAAGATAACTATCCTACTCCCTTCATTGATCAAATCATTGATGAATGTGTCGGGAGTGAGATATTTTCCTTTATGGATGGTTTTTCTGGTTATAACCAGATTAATATGCATCGAATGACCAAGAAAATACAACCTTTATTTGCCCATGGGGTACGCTCGCGTACAAGAACCTCCCTTTCGGCCTCAAAAATGTTGGAGCCACATTTCAATGGGCAATGTCCTATGCATTTCATGATATTCGCAACATGATATAGCCTTACTTGGATGACCTTCCTGCCCATTCTCATAAGCACCAAGATCACTCAGACCATGTTCGGTAGATTTTTCTACGCTGCAAGAACTATAAAATTTGGTTAAATCCACACAAATGTGTTTTCTGCATGGAATCAGGACGAATCCTCAGCTTCATCATTTCCAAGGATAGGTTTCGTATGGATCCACTAATAGTTGAGGCCATTGTAAATTTACCCCCTCCATCTTCACTACACTAGCTCCAGAGCTTGCAAGGAAAGGCCAACTTTCTCCATTGTTTTATACCCAATTACGTCAGGCAAGCCACAGGATTTACCCGGTTTCTCAAACAAGGAACGCCCTTTGCATGGGACAAGGTGGCCCAAAAATCTTTTGATGATCTTAAGGCTTTCCTCATAAATTCTCTTATGTTGCATGTGCTGGACTATTATCGAGATTACTTCCTTTAAATAGCCATGGCCCCTAGCACCATTGTCCAAGACGACGATGAAGGCAATGAACATGTGATCTACTGCCTTATTCAAAACCTCCTTGACACTGAAACACATTATGTACATGTCGATAAGTTGGCTTTGGTTGTTCAATGCTTTCAGCACTATATCCTTTTTCGTATGACTACAGTGATTTTTGAATGCAACCCTATGACCTATATCCTAACTCATCAATTGTTGGGGGGCAAGTATTCTAAATGGATCGCTATCCTACAAGAATTCGATTTGGTCTTCACTATGGCCAAATCTAAGAAGTCACTTGTTTTTGCTGAATTGATTTGTTCCCTTCCCTCCAAAGCTCTCTCTGCTAGTGCAGATGAATAGCTTCTAGATGAGACCCTTTTCCTGATTAGCACCCTTGATCCATGGTACAGTGATATCATCGTGTATCTCCAAACCTCCACATTCTGGTCCACGTTGAACAAGGATGATCGTCGAAGGATTCGGCATCATTCCCAACCCTATTGTATTATTGGAAATACTTTATACTATGTTGGTGTCGATTCTGTTCTTCGTCAATGCCTCACGATCGAGGAAGTTGAAAGAGCTCTCAATGATTGCCACTTTGGTGCATGTGATGGTCATATGTCTAGTTATGCTACAGCTCAAAAAATCCTTCACAATGGTTATTTCTGGTCGTCTATCTTCAAACTCTGCATTCTTGCTATCCGCAAGTGTCACGAATGCCCAATTTACCAACGCAAGATGCGCGCCCCACCCGCTCACCTACACCCTGTCATTATCATTGGTCCCTTTGCCAAATGGGGCATCGATTATATGACGTGTAACCCTCGTTCATCTAAGAGGCATGGCTATATTATCATCACTATGGATTATTTCACCAAATGGGCCAAAGCGATGCCTACATATTCTTCATATGGTAAGATGGTGGCTCAATTCCTTTTTAACCATGTTATTTCCAGGTTCAGCGTACCCCAAGCCATTGTCACAAACCATGGCTCCCATTTCAGAGATCACATGATGGCAGAATTGACATCTACATTGGGCTTGTGCCACGATGGCTTTATCCCATATTACCCTAAGGCCAATGGCCAAGTTGAAGCCATGAATAAGGTTTTGATCACCATGCTTCAGTGTACTATTTGGATGCACAAGTCAAATTGGCATCTCATGCTTTTTTCAGCGCTGTGGGCCTACCGAACTTCAACCAAAGATGCAATTGGTTTCACACCTTTCCAACTGGTCTATGGTTTGGCAACAACATTACCAATCAAATGTGAGATTCCTTCACTCAAGCTAGTTGTTGAACTCCTCCCTGAAACATCACCTCAAGAGGAATGCCTCTTATATTTAGAACGACTAGATGAAACTTGCCATCTCGCTACCTTGGTCATCGAAGCACAAAAGAAACAAGTCGAATCCCATTTCGATCAGTTGGTCTCCCCTCGCGCTTTCTCTGAGGGTGACTTGGTCTTGCTAGACAACCAAGCTAACAATAATCTGGGGGCAGGCAAGTTCGAACCTATGTGGCATGGGCCCTATATTGTAAAATGCATTTTGCAGAAAGGAGCCTATGAGCTTATTGATTATGAAGGAAATCCTCTTGATAAGCCCCGGAATGGGCTTTACCTCCAAAAGTACTATGCTTAGGTCATCTTGCATGGACACTTATGTACATTAGTGTGTGATTCATTTTTGTACAACATGGTTTTGTGTGATATTTTTCAAACAACTTTCCTATTTACTATGCTTTTCTTGCTTTGCAGATGTCTGCAACTCCTCACGTTGGTTTCACCGATGGTGCTTGCCATAGTACTCAGAACTTATTATCCACAGCATGGGCTATATATGACCCTAACGGTGAGTTGACTGACCTTCAAGGTATATTCCTGGGTCGTATAACAACCAATATTGTTGAATATAGTGTGGTCATCAAACTGTTAACCGAAGCCATCGCTCTGGGCATTAGAGAATTGTTGTCAACCTGGATTCATAGCTTGTCATCCTTCAACTCAACGGGAAATATTCCATTAGGAACCCTCAAATATTACGAATGTATCTTTGTATCCATCTATTGGAAAGACATTTTGATTATATTACATATCATCATATTCCTAGATGCATGAATACATTGACAGATGCATTAGCTAATTACGTGTTGGATAGACATTTAAGAAACATGTAAAAGATAATACAAACCATTTGTACCATAATAGATGGGAAAATACAACATATAT